>BQNB010010946.1:55607-82632 GCA_026074375.1 Tanacetum coccineum
GATTCTTGAGCAGAAGATGTCATGTCAAGAACATATACATCTCTTACTCTTGGAGCAATCATTACAACTTCTTTGTTGGAGTTGAGGATAGTTCCTCTTTTCTCATCAAACTGAACAATATATTTAGCATCACATAGTTGACTTATGCTAATTAGATTGTACTTAAGACCATTTAAAATGCTACTTTTGTGAGAACTATACCATTACATTTGACAGAAGCATAACATTTAGTTGTGCATATAGAGTCATCTCCAAACACTACCTTAGGTCCTGGTTGTTCCATATATTTGTGCGGGTAACTCTTGACACCAGTCATATGCCTTGAACATCCACTGTCCAGGTACCAGATGGGCTTCCAAATGTCACACTACACAAATACGTTCAGAATGGTTAATTTTGCTTAGAAACCCACCTTTTAGTGGGCGTCTTGGATCTGTTAGCATTTGATGATTCAACCCTAGTTGATTTTAGAGCTTCAACCTTTTTGGCTTGAAGTGCTTCAACTCTTTTGAACCATTCAATATCATAGTGATCACTTGTGGTATGAGTTGAGCTACCATAAGCTTCACGTCTTTTAAAGGCATGTTGAGGATTTCTTGGATTGATCTCTCTTTCTAGAGAGATAATCATGTTTTAGAGCTTAGTTAATTTTAGAGCTTTAGCTTTCTTAGTATAAAGTGCCTTACCTTTTCTAAACCACTCAATGTTGTTGTGATCAGTTGTGGTATGAACTGTGCTACCACATGTTTCACTACTTTTCATGACATGCTAAGGGTTTCTTAGCTTGATTCTGCTTCTTAGAGAAATGATCCTGTTATGACCATATGTGTCATGATCATAACTTCCATAGATGTCACATATGGGATAGTTTACACAATCATCAGATAGATGATCGCTGAACCCATAGTGTATGCATGGAGGGAAGAAGTGTTTTGATGGTCTTGGGGTTCTAAATCTTGAAGAAGATCCACCTTGACCCTTGAGATGGTGAGTCATCTTCATAGTGGATGGCGTGCACGTTAGGTTCTAAAAGCTAGCTTCTTTAATTGAACGCGAAGACATCTAAAGAAACGTGATTGTGTAGAAAGGACCTTTGCAACAGTCTTCATACTACCTTGATTTCATGGGGTAGATCACCTTTTAAGTAGTTTTATTGCGTGTGTTATACCCTTAGGAGCCTTGTAATAGTATTCATACTACCTTACTTGTGGGTTGTCCTAACGGTTATCACATAGATAGCGGGTTCGTGAAATTCGCTTATGAATTAGGAAATTCTTACACATTACATTGCAAGGGTGACAGGAAATAGCATTAGGAAGAGTATCTAAGGAGTAGTGCATGATTAAGTGAGCACGTTTGTTTACCTATACGAGTTTCCACACAATTAGATTAGTTTCAAAGTAGATTAGTAGTTTAATTAGTTTAAAACAAACCCCCTTTAAAACCTGAGATTTTACTTGCTTTCTAAAAGAATATAAAAAATACAAAAATAGTCTTCCCTCAATCCTTAGACCTTAGTGACATTCGATTCGAACCTACCTAAACTATTCCCCTAGAGAATGATCAATCCCTCGTTTCTTGCCTATACTACACTACAACAATTAGGTACACTGCCTAGGGGATTGTAAAACTTCTGTTTGAAATCTACGCACATCAAAGTATTGGTATAAAGCCCATCCAATAACCAAGCCCGGCCTATAGAAAGCCCATGAAGTCCTTAGGACGGCTCCTATGTACTATATAAAGCCCTCTCCATAGCTTGGAGAGGGTGTTGGTTCTTTTCATTCTTAACAAGATCCTTCCATTTCTTTCTACTCTCTCTCTCTCTACATCTTTCTCTCTCTAACCACATCTCTCTTTTGCTTCTCTTCTAATACTATTTGATCTATGTTTGTGTGAGAAATAGGATAGCTTTAGTGTTACACTCTTGAGGAAGCCGAAAAAAGTCAATTGTAAATCAAAGATAAAATCATTCAACTTGATTATGCGAAATTGAATAAGCTTTATGAATCATTTTTTCCTCAAAAGGAAATTTTTGCTGATCAAACATATCTTTCACCACATTCTACTTCTAATGTAACTCCTAAATCGAGTCTATAGAAGTCGAGTTTACCTCCAAAAAAGATGCCAAAAGAGAGTCAACTACTAAAATTGTTTGTTAGTCTTGAAAACGAGATCCAAAATTTGGATAAACTTGTTCATATTAATCTTCACATCGATACCGACACTCATTTTATATATGACACTAGGAGTGACATAAGACACATCTTTTAATGGAGGTACGCCTGATTTCGAAATCATTGCAATCATGCACAAATGTAATTAAAACGGAGATTACAAAAGAAGTACATGTGATGTTAGATGTTTTGAATCAATGGAAAGCAATATTAATGAACAATCACAACAAAATGAAATTTTTCAAAAAGAAATTGATCGACTTTTGGAAGCATCCTTAGAAAGAGAATTTAGCGATTGTGTGATGATTTTTGTTGAACAACATAAAAATGAAATGTTGAAGAATGAAATTGAGAAAATTTCAAAAGACTCCAAAGATGTCCAAGCAAATTTGCTAAAACAAATTGTGATTCTTGAAATTGATTTCAAATGTCTCACGCTCAAAGCAATGATTTTGAATTACAACTGCAACATCAAAAATAGAAAAATACTTGTGATATCTCTTGGAAGTCAAAAATGGCAAATTTAAATGATGAAAATGTGTCGTTGGCTTTTTAAGTCGAGTCGTTGCTCAAAGAAAGAGAAAATATAAAACTCGAATATCAAACACTTTTTGATGATGTGTTATTTTATACAATTTTTTGGGTCATTTAACCCCATAAATCATGCAAAAATCTCTAAAATACGTGCTTAATCGTTTCTTTTTGTATTTTTAGCACTTGGATGACATTTGGAGGAAATACACGTGACTTCGGCTCATTTGGGAAAGAAACGGACGAGAT
This sequence comes from Tanacetum coccineum, assembly GCA_026074375.1. Lineage (NCBI taxonomy): Eukaryota > Viridiplantae > Streptophyta > Magnoliopsida > Asterales > Asteraceae > Tanacetum > Tanacetum coccineum. The sequence continues at coordinate 58,565 of BQNB010010946.1, forward strand.
TACAACTCTACACCAAAGTCGAAGAAGAAAAACCACACAGTTGTGGGAGACGGCGTCAGAAATACTGGTAACGTCGTCAGGATTGCAAAGCGACGGCGTCAAGATCTAACCGACTTAAAGAAACCCTAGAAGATTCAACGGGATGATGGCGTCACTAGATAAAGATGATCATTCAACTTGCGTGCGAAGTAGTAGATATTGTTTTGATCATAACTCCTTCATACGAACACGGATTTTGACGATTCAACTGCCCACGCGACCGCAGCGAGAAAATCTACACTTTAGCAAGAAAAACGGTCGTGGGCAACCAACGTCGCTAAATATCTAACGCCGCAGATATAAACCGATACAACTTATATGCTCTATAAAATATTGCCTTTCGTACCATCGTTTTTTGCATGCACAAGCCCTTAGTCTGATTCTAGGTTTTGGGTAGGTGTTTTTTTCAAGCAAAATATTTAGAAGGTTTTATTCCATCCATAAACATCTTGTATTGGTTTGGATTATTGATCTATCTTTATTATGTCTTCAATTCTTATTGTTGATTGTTCTTACTTTAATATGCTAGGTTAGATCCCTTAGTATTTACTTATGATTGCATGAAACTTAGGTTGTAGATCCTTTTAATATTGATTTTTGTGATGGATGTACGCGTTAGGCTCTAGAAAACTGGCTATAAGATATTATATTAGCATAGACGTCTAGAGAAACGCGAGTGTGTAGAAAGTATACCATCAGTAACCGTCTTCATACTACCTTAACCCTAATATGGTTGATCCCTCTTCAGTGTTTTAATGCATGTAATATACTCTTAAAGGACTTGTAATAGTCTTCATACTACCTTACCTGTGCGTTGCCTTAACAAAATATTACATAGACGACGGATTAGTGTAATCTTTTCATGACTTAGGAAATACTTACATAGATCATCACAAGTGTGACAAAGTAATAGAATTAGGATAATCAAACTAAGGAGTAGTGCATGATTAAGTAAATACGTTCGTTTACCATATAATAGTTCACCAAAGTAGTTTAGATTAAATATTAGTTTAATTAGTTAAAACCAAAACCTACCTCTAAAACCTGAATTTTACCTGTTTTCTATAAAATATAAAAATACAAAAATAATCTTCGTTCAACCTCTTAGATCTTTGTTAGATTTGTTCAAGCCTTCACACGCTATTCCCCTAGATAATGATAACAACCCTTGAGTCTTACCTTACTACACTACAATGATTAGGTACTCTGCTTAAGGATTGTGAACTTCTTGTGAGTTTACAAGGCCCACATCAGTTTTCCACTCGATAAAAATGACACGAGCTCGAAAAAAGGAAGAATGTGGACACTAAGTTTGACAAATCTGCGACCTTAGGAAAACTTATATGTGTAACACCGATGAACAGAAACATAAATTTAAAGTCTAAGATGATTTCTAAGATTGAGGTAAAAAAGATGAGTCAAAACCAGTCACTTCATGTTCTACACCTAAAATTAGGAAACTTAAAAGGAATATGAATGTCATTGCACGCGAAATGTATCGAGTCATAAAAACAGGAACACAAACGCTAATTGCTAAACCTAACATGTCTTCTTCTAATTCCACGGGAGTAGCAAGTTCTAGTAGTGTTAGCACACCAGAGTGTAAGAGAAATAATTTGAAGAAAAGAGTCTCGCTGCATACTAAGTTTAAGAACACTTTTAAGGAATTTAAGAAACCTCAAATTAGTGTTAGTTTAGATTTCAATAAGAGTAATACATCGAATTCGAATGTTTCTGAATAAAAAACAAATGTATTAAATGCGAAAGTTGTAAACGCTGTGAATGATGGTTCAAATCTTGTATGTGTTTCATGTGGCAAAGATGTTTTTATGATATCTCATGATAAATGTGTTACTTTATATGCTTTGTCTGTGAATTCTAGAGTCAAAATGGCCTTGTTTACTTCCCTTGTAGCGGCAAAATCTGGTAATTTAAGAGCTACTCTTGTAGTTGCGAAATCTAGGTTTAGTGTTGCTACCCCCTAAAAGCAACAACTAAGGTCTCTTGTGCTTCACCCCTAACTCCAAAATCTAGAAAGCACGGGACACTTAGCACTTACATGAAAACTAAAATAGAAACAAGTAGGAAGTGGCAGAAATGGTTTGAACATCAACCAAGTTTCAATTGGTCACCTAAGAGCCTAATTGCACAAACACCACCAAGTGTTAATAAGAATAGAGGTTACCACTCAAAAATAGGTAGCCAAACTACCCACTCTTCCATTCGTGTGCTCCTCATGTGGTGCAGGTGATATAGCTCGTCCTTTGGATTGTTGATAGCAGGTACTTGAAGCATATGACTGGCAATCTTAAACTGCTGAGAAATTTTGTACAGAAATTCATGGGAACAGTCCGCTTCAGAAATGACCAATTTTCATCAATCATAGGATATGGAGATTACGTTCAGGGAAACCTTACGATATGTATCGTATATTATGTTGAGGGCCTTGGACACAACCTTTTCTCAGTTGGGCATATTTGCGATGGGGATCTAGAAGTAGCATTTTGATCTAATACTTGCTTCGTTAGGAATTTGGAGGGTGAAGATCTGTTATCCGGTTCTCATGATTCTAATCTCTACACCATCTCCATTTCTGACATGGCAGCTTCATCTCCCGTCTGCTTAATGTCCAAAGCTACATCAACAAAATCATGGTTATGGCACTGTAGACTTTCTCACCTGAACTTCGGCACCATTAATCATCTTACTAAACAAGACGTAGTTGATGGGATTCAGAAGTTTAAGTACGATAAAGACCATTTATGTCCAGCCTGTGAGCAGTGAAAGAGCAAGAAAGCCATTCTCAAACCTAAATTGGTTCCAAATACTCATTCCAATCTGGAGATGATTCACATGGATTTGTGCGGTTCAATGAGGGTAGAAAGCATTAATGGCAAAAGATATATTCTGGTAATTGTCGATGATTACTCCCGTTACACTTGGGTGTACTTTCTTTGTTAGTGCAAATATTATGATATTTAATCTATACGATCTCTTTATGTTTTGGTGATGAAAAACATGTGACTTGTAATGCGTAACGTAAAGTGCGCAAGTTACTCGTAATCACAAATCATCAATGCATACAAGCATCTACATCAACACCGACATTTGTTTGGAAGTTACTTGTTTACATAAATCATCAATGCATACATGCATCAACATCTCTCGACGTCTCAAGTATGCATCAAGACGAACATTGGTTTACACCCGACGTAAATCACATAAGGTATGTACAAACAAGCATTAAACATGTAGGATGATCAAAGAAATAATTTTGTCTTAAACTTTACATTTTTATAAATGTAACAAAATAATTTTTTCAAAAATTAATTTGACAAATTCTTTTTTTAATTATAAAGAAATGTTTTATGTGGAAATTATTTTAAAATTTAAAATCTGGTTCTTTTCCCCCAAAAACATGTTAAACTTTCAGCAGATAAGTTTGTCACCACAAAAAGACAAAAACATGAGCGTTTGTCGGGGCGGTCCCTTAAATATCCGGCGGCCCCCTAATATATCTGGGACCGCCGTTTCCTGACAGGCTATTTTTCAGCTCCTATAAATAGTGGGTCACCTCTAACTATTCTCACAACCCTTTTGCACGAATTTCTCTCAGTTCTTTCTCTCTCTAGATCTCACTAAATCTCTCTAAATCTTTGATCATTTAACTTGTTTAATCTTGTTTAAATGTGATCCAATCTTCTACTCTTTCCTTCTTCCCTCAAGTGCAAAAGAAGAACTTCAGTCATCTTCAAGATCCGAAGTTATGTGGTCTAGTTAGTCCATTTGTAACATATAGATCGAGTCCATGTCTTTCAATCTTTAGTAGTGTGTAGATCCAAATGATGTATATATTTGGATGGGTTTATTATGGGTTGGTTAGTATTTTAGGCCTTAAAATACATTGGTGAAGTGGTAGATTGGTTCTAGCTAAGATTAGGACTCGACATTTAGCTTAGTGTTGGAAAATATTGTAAGCGACGCAGTTTATGTGTTTGGTCCATAAAATACAAGGTTTGTTATGTTGGGCCACAAAACATAACGAGTTTGGTCATACCCGAAGAAGGACTTGACATCTAGCTTAGTGTCGAAAAATAATGTAAGCAACGATATAAGGTTTTCTCCGCCGAAAGGGAGCTTGTTGATTAGTGAAGTAACTCTCGAGTTGGACACTCAGGGAGTGGAGTAGGGCGAAGAGGAGCTTCGTGACCGAACCACTATAAATGATCGTGTCTGGTTTGCATTTCCTTTTACTTATCTCTTTACGCTTTTATTTACTTTATGGCTTTACTTTTATATTTACATTATGTTCATGATTGTGTGGATAGTTGCGTATATTGTGTTACTTGTGATTGTGTAGTACTTTGTAGTTAATATTGTGGTTGAGCTTGTATTGTTAATATATGCGCTAGTTGTTGTAACTATATTATCGAGACTTCTCATATTGCGTCTAACTTGATTGGTGATTTGATACTAAATATCTAGTCCAAAAACATCTGCTGGAGGCGGTCTCCTAAATCAAGCGGCCACTTGATTTATCCAGGCGGCCCTCATATATTTATGGGACCGCCGGCAGTGAGTTTTGTAATGACTAATCTAAAGTTTTTATAAAGGAAACATATTCACTCTCCCTCTACGGTTTCCACAATTGGTATCAGGAGCCACGTCGCTCTAGTTTTCAAAACAAATAGTTTTTAAAATAGAATACGATCTATGTATCAAATTACCCATGAAGGGGAATTAAATATGAAAGTTTTTGTTGTTTGATTCGTACTAGTTTTGTGAATAAATATACTTCGTATACTAGCTTGAAGGGACAAATTTTCTCAAAAGAACTTGGAAGTGTCAACTTATGTTTGTCTAAGTCGTAAGAGTAGAAATGATGTCTAAAACACAAAATTTATGTGTTGGAACAACTTTTTAAAGTCCTATGTTCTACAGTTAAGTTACCAAATAATTTTGAACAAAAAACATGTTTTGGCTTCACTGGTGGCGGTCCCATAAATGTTCGGGCTACGCCCAAATATATCTGGGGGCCGTCACCTTTACGGGGGCCGTCTGTCTGTTTTAGCAGATTTTGGCAAACTTCGAAAAATCTAATAAAATCAACCGTAAGTCCGTAGAAATCGTGCCACCCGCCATTTCAAAGATAATTGAGTCTACTTTCATTTAAAAATACTTTCAGGTCTTCATTCTAAACTTAAATAAGTCAGAAATACAAAATACTACATAATGGTCAAAACTTTGAGTTTCATTCTAACGTAAAACTTGTATTTTACATTTTTCTTTGAGTCGGGCATTTCTAATTGATATATCTTTGAAAAATAGTGTATTTGTCCTTTTAAAATATGGATCTTAATTAATATTTGAAATGGGGAGGAACTATTTTATTTTCAAATCAAATAAAGCTAAGTATACATCGTTATAGCTAATATACAAAACAACGACGAATATCCTTATGTGTATGCAAGATGATTATGTGTGTTTATTTTTGTTTCAACTTGGTTAATAGATATTAATAAGTAATCATTATTATTTGTAATTGAGCTAATTATATATCTAAACACATGTGCCATGTATGCTATTTGTATGTTACTAGTTTTCGGATTATGCCTAATAGGAATTACGCTAGATTTCTTGCGTTAAGTTGCAAAATTGTTTGTGCATTGCATATAGGCATAGATCACTATATTTACAAGTGTTACATAAACATCTTGTAGATCATTTTGAGTGTAGTAACCTACTTAGGAATGAGAGTTTAATAGTTTGTCAAGTGTGTGGAAAAATAATGTCCTAAGATCATATGTTAAAACCCATCATTAAAATATTTCCAACACATTATCTCTCTTCTAACAAAATGTCTAAATATTTTCATCATCTTGTGTTGTTTGACCTCGGGTGGTTAAACAAAATAAAAGATTGTATTAATACATTGGTAATTAAGTAAAAGAAAATATATTTTTTTAAACTTTGCTTGTGCTTGCATTGTTCTAACACACACACACATAATTATATTCTTTTTATAAACGTATAGTATTTTACAAAAGATGTGTGTTGTATAAAAATGGTTAGGAAAATCATTTATATACTCATAAAATGTCAAAAACTATGCATACTATACATATCAACAAATAGTTTTTCGCACAAGCAAAATATATGACAATCTTGAAGTAAGAAATTAACTTGTCATTATTCATCAACCTCACCTTACAACTAGTCTTAGGATAAATGGAACATACTGTGATTTTTTTTAAAAAGAGTGTTCGTGAGGGTCAAGAAAGATTTCGAATATATATTGATTCATTATTCAAATTATGATTGACATTATTATCGAATCTAATTGACGTCTTTTAAGTATGGACAAGAAATAGGATTCTTATTTGGTCTAACTTCTGAGATTATACAAAATTTAACAAGTATATATTATATTATAAACCTACTTACTCTATCACATCGATGATATGAAAATAACGACATCTTTTTTATAGACGACAAGATTATGCATCGGATCATATCGTCACAATTGTGTGAATGTGTATATTGAGATTACTTGGCCCACCCCCCCCCCCTAATAGTTGTGTTCCAAATATTTGGCAAATATATGCATAAAATACACAATGAAGTAGGATTGACGACTTGAATGTTTTGTCCAAAATATTCAAGTAATTTACCTTGCAATGCAATTGGTAAAAGCGTCAACATCCGAAAAGCAAACATGAGCTAAGGCAACATATGTAACTTTGCTAAACTATTGTCAAAATGCATAACTCAAAACGTAAATTATCTCTCATCAAAACTTTCTCTTACTTTACCAAATAAGCATAATATTTCTTTTTTCTTCACCACATGAGAACCATTTAACCATCTAAGGTTAGGACTAGGAAGAATTGAACATATTCCACAAACCATTATCTTGATTTCTTTCAATAAGTGATCATAAGATTATTTCGAATATGAAGATGATTATTATTCAAACGATAATCAATCTCATCATTCAATCTACTTACAAAATTAGAATATGAACATGAAATCGAGACTAGGATTTATCTAGATCACAAAAATATCAATCAAATGACCATAGATATTTTTCCGTGTCTACATGTTTAACCATCCTCGGTTATTACATGAAATCACGAAGTCGATTGCAAGACAACAAGATTAGTCATCGAATTGCAATTCACACTTGCAATGAAGATGTTTCATTGAGTCTAAAGTGTTCAATATTGTGTTATTAGCTATGGTCAAATTTATACATGCTAAAACTGAAACTCACTCTATGTTGTATTGACGACTTACGAATTTCTATCGGGAAACTCATAAGTACTCCAACTTGATAAGCAAGACTTGGATGTCATTTCTAAACACTCAAACCGAGAACCCTTATAACTTATATAAGTTTCTCTTAATAACCTAATATCAACACCATCTTCTAAATAATGAAAAAATATGTTCCTTGCCATATTGGCACCTCCACGGATCGATGGATCCTTCGTCCTAAATTCATCTTCGGTTTAGGTAGATCCGCCCTATGGCATTAGATTTAAACATCTTCCTCCTGTCAATCTCTTGCTTAAAAGTCTAACATAGATGTAACTAAACTTTAGTTAATCATCATTATTTCTAACAAGAACAAAACACAAGTTCTATTAAGGTAATTAACATTAATTGGATTCTTTTATAAAAGACATGCAAAGGTGCATCTTTGAACACTTCTCAATATAGAGTATTACACATTGTCACTTTTATGCTTACTCCCTAGGTCCTAGTTGACTCATTTTTTCTTATTGCTAATACAACTGCATGCTCTCTCATTCAAACCTTAGAATTACACACTTCTTGATTAGGATTATGTGAACCAAATTAAAGTACGTTTGTTGGAGTCATAGTGCCTTGTATGGAAAAGCATTAATTTTATCTTTGCTACATTTCATTAGGCAAATATAGGAATCTCTATTTTGTCTAACATGAGAATGACTACTGGAGAATCTATTGCACAAGAAATTCAATTTGACCTAACGGTTGAATTGCTTCCAAGAGTGAAGGTTGGTTTAGGTTTAGTGGTATAAAACCTATAAAACTTGTCGTGTTTAGCCTGAATTGAGCACCACTAGTGATAGTCTCATATTAATTCTCTAATTTGATTAAATGGCTCTTTTAAATATGACTAATGGATAGTCTAAATCGATTGACTTGTATTTCATTAGGAGTTGAACACTAAGCAAAGTAGAATAGGTTTCCCCTTAGTCATATCTGACTACTGCATTTTACATATGTGCTTTGAAGTTTCAAGATGATAACGTGCTCCCACGTAATGCAATTATATGCTTTCATGTTTGTCTTGATGCTCAACGTGTATTTGCTTAGCTATTGAATGCATGTTTGTTGTAAAAGCATTTGCCTTTTTCTAGCAATTTAGATAAAATATCTTTTAGTTTATCTAAATAACACATGCTCCTAAGTGCTAATTGTAACATGTTATACATGTTATTGGCATTTAAAATTATCATATTTTGTATGCGTCATTTTACATGACTTACGTGTTAATTGTGCACCTACACTATGTTAGTTTAAATGTATGACAATTTATATTTAAATGTCATATAGTCTTACACATTAATCTTGTCGATTATTGTGTTGATGCATGCTTAGATAAACTTACATGCTTAAATCTATATATCTTATGCATCTAGGTATATATCTTCTCAACACTTGATATCTATTCTTCGCGTCCGTGTCACAAATGTAAAAGGTCAAAAGAGTCATAAAACGGTTTTATATCTCCTAGAGTCTCAACTCATAACTTTCTCTTAATCTTCATTCTTGTTTTTCCGAATTCCATATTTTGTCCAGGAAAAAACCTTTGTTATAAATCTCACTCCTTCTGTAGGTTTGACAACTTAAATATTTTATCCGAAATATTCAAGTATCTTTAACTTGCGATCGCAAACGTTAAAAGTCATATCCAAAAATCCATATTCAAGACTTTGAACAACATAAGTTAAAACGCTCTCCTTTTCTCTTCGACGGAAACATCCTTTTCTCTTCGAAGAAACATTATTTCTCTTCGACAAAAACATTCTTTTCTCTTAGACGAAAACATTATTTCTCTTCGACGAAACATTCTTTCTCTTCAACGAAAACATCCTTTCTCTCCGATGAAAACATTTTTTTTTGACGAAAACAGTATCTCTTTGACGAAACACTCTTTGTCTTTCGATCACACATCTTCCTTCTCACTCAACCACGCCTCTTCAACCATAGAGATGGCTAATATCTTTCCTCCACTATTTCCGCTACCACCTTTAAGGGACAAACGTATACCTGTTGTGTGATTGTTCTCATGAGCATTATCAATCTCAGGAAGAGGTACATAACTTTTTGAGTATAGTTTATCGTACGCTAACCACCATCCATTTTAACATTGTCAAGCTCGTCGTCTCTATGTTCGTTTGTACAAAACAAACCGATGATACGTCACCATTTCCTTCGAGACAATGTCCAAAAGGAAACATCTCCATCGAAAAGGTTGCATCTGAAGATAACATCGCCGACATTCTTTCTTTACCCCCTCGAATCATTAAATTATCTTCGTCTAGGTCTCGGAATGATGGAACACATTTCATAAATCCTTCTCTTTTTTCTACTAGTCTCGATTCTAGTCTATTTTCTATTCCAAGCGTCGTGACAACTTAACTACTTCATCCGAAGTACTTTAAGTATTTTTAATTAGCAAAATGCAAATTAAAATGCCACTCCTCTCACAAAATTCGTCAAGTCCTTAAATCCTCTCCTGTTGGCGGTTCGGCGACCCCCAGACCTATTCTGGCGGCCCCCAGATATATCTGGGACCGCAGGCAGCAGCTTGTAATACGATTCATTTTTTTATTCCATAACCTAACACTTCCTCTCTTTTGCTACGAGTTGACGTCTACTCCACACCCAAACCTATCCCCAATATCTCTCTATAGATCAATGGGTCATCCTCAAATCCCAACACTCATAAGCATCGTTGCTAATGTTTTTAAGAGTCAAGTGAATTTCATAATAAAATGCGTCTCATTATCAAACACATTCGTTACAATCGATAGACTTATAATCCATCACTTCAAAATAAATCCCCTCACATACAAACCTTGGTCCTCACATCTCACATACGTCTTGTCTCAAATTCATAGACGATTCTTGTCACTCCTAAACGTTTCTTCTCTCTTCTAGTAGTCGTTTCACTTCTGATAGTCTTTCTACTTCTAAAGTTTCTTCTCACTTCTAAACGTTCCTTTTCACTTCTAATAAGTCTCCTCATCTCTAACGTTTCTTCTCACTTCTAAACGTTTCTTCTCTCTTCTAATAGTCTTGCTACTATTAGAATTCCTTTTGTATCCCTTGACAACTTAATTATTTCATCCGAAATATTTATGTAATTTGCGAAATGCAAATGTCACTCCTTCGCAAAACTTTCCACTTTCTAGAAAGTGAAGAACATAAAGAAGATATTCAATCTTCAAGTGTTATTGAGTCACCACATTGTTGAGTCTCTCATTATTCTTCCACCATGAAAGAACTACCTCATTTCAAATCCCACCTTTTTTTCTCAACATTGTCAACCAACAAAACACCAAACAAAACTTTGAGTTCCTAATCATCTACTTTTGTCTCGATAGGATCATATGCACATAAATTGGTAGTGCAAATGATATATCAATCTTTTCTATCAACCTCTCGTTAACACATTCCTTCTTTAGTATCGCTCATCCTTTCCTAATTTTTGGCTCTATGGAATCATTTTCATTCACATCCAAGAGCACATTGTCTCCATCCTCGTCTTATTTTTCTTTTTATTCTTTTAGGGTATATATATATATATATATATATATATGCACTTATCTACTAACTTTGTTTTGTAGCACACATCTATATCTTGATTCCTTGGTGCCCCAAACAACGGGGATCATACACCAAAGGGGAGAACTTGCAAGTATTCTACTCATTTATATCGCATCGAACTTCTTGAGCATCGATGTAAATTTATTTGATCCATGGATCCTTAGAGTCAATATACAAGGAATGTAATTATCATGGGAATGCAATAACCAAGGGGGAGCTCGGAGATATGTGGGTAAATATCATGAAGTTGGTTAAACCGTGATGATAGAAGACTTTACTGAGATGATGCAAGCTCACCTTTATAGGAAGATATGATCGAGGATTGTCAAATACAAGGAAGGATTCATTCATACTCCAAATACTTCACCTCCCCCACTTCAAAATCACCCTCAACCTTAAGGTCCTCTTCTCATACCTTCAACTTATATACTTGAAGTACCTACGTTCTTTTCAAGGCTTCTTCTCATTTCTTATAAGCTCGTCTAAATTATCTAAGAAACACAAAATAACCTAACCTTATTTCTCATGTTGTCTTCTCATTCCTCCAGCCAATATACTTGGAATACCTACCTTTTCCTCATTCCTTCAACCTATAAACTCGAAGTACCTACCCTCTTGTCTTGCCTACTTATCACCTCTCATGACCTTTTCTAAACAATCTAAGAAACCCGCAATCTCCTTCACCTTTATTTTTCATATCTTCTCCTCAAACTTATATACTCGGAGCACCAATCATCGTCTCATTCCTCCAACGTATGTACCCGGAGCACATACCATCTTCTCATATCTTATTCTCATATTCACATAATACGTTTTTGCTTCGACAAAAGGGGGAAAAAGGAGTGTAAACGAGTAATTTTTAAACTTTACTATGTGTTATAGTTTACATAGTTTGTCATCATCAAAAAGGGGGAGATTGTTAGTGCAAATATTATGATATTTAATCTATACGATCTCTTTATGTTTTGGTGATGACAAACATGTAACTTGTAATACGTAACGTAAAGTGCGCAAGTTACTCGTAATCACAAATTATCAATGCATACTTGCATCCACATCTCTCGACGTCTCAAGTCTACATCAACACCGACATTTACTTGCACCCGACGTAAATCAGGTAAGGTATGTACAAACAATATTAAACTTGTAAGATGATCAAAGGAATAAGTTTTTGTCTTAAACTTTATATTTTTATAAATATAACAAAACTATTTCTTAAAAATTATTTAGACAAATTATTTTGGAATTATAAAGAAATGTTTTATTTGGTAATTATTTTGAATTTCAAAATCTGGCCATTTCCCCCCTAAAACAAGTGTCACTTTCACCAGATTTTACCTTCACCACAAAAAGACAAAAACATGAGCGTCTGTCAGGGCGGTCCCTTAAATAGGCCGGCGACCCCCTTAAATACCGGCGGCCCCCTAATATATCTGGGACCGCCGTTTCCTGACAGGCTGTTTTTCAGCTCCTATAAATAGTGGGTCACCTCCAACTATTTTTATAACCCTTTTGTACGATTTTCTTTCAGTTCTTTCTCTCTCTAGATCTCACTAGATCTCTAAATATTTGATCATTCAACTTGGTTAATCTTGTTTAAATGTGATCAAATCTTCTATCCTTTCCTCCTTTCCTCAAGTGCAAGAGAAGAACCTCGGTTATCTTCAAGATCCGAAGTTATGTAGTCTAGTTAGTCCATTTGTAACATTTGTTACATATAGATCGAGTCCGTGTCTTCCAATCTTTAGTAGTGTGTAGATCCAAATGATGTATATATTTGGATGGGTTGATTGTGGGTTGGTTAGTATTTTAGGCCTTAAATTACATTGGTGAAGTGGTAGATTGGTTCTAATCACACTTTGTGCGTCACACTTGACGGTAGATCTAGAGTTATGTGCTCTTTTAACAGGTTTTACTCGCGATAATTAATTTGACAGACAGTAGAGAATTTTATTGGGGTGATGGAAGAGGACGGGGAGACAGTATGGGCACAATATATAGAAGCTGATGATTGAGCATATTCACAGTGTAATGATATAAGGCACAGATGTTTAGGAGTACATATTGCAACTATAGGGGAGGGGAGAGGAGGAGGTAGACGTAAGTGGTCTGGACAGGGTTAGGAATGATTGTGGTAGAGGATATTATTTAGATACTAAGTCATACAGTTCTCCTTATTGCTAAATGAGATTTGGATCTATGATATTGAATGTTATGTAGAAGAATTGCTAGATTACAGTCAATTTAAGATTGTGTGGGTGAGGTCATGGCGATGTGTAGATCAGTATACAATCTAAACTTCATTAGTTCAATAGGATATTAGATTGATCGATTTGGTAACATGAGAGATCACTGTTGATACATTCAATCATGGTGTAGTTGTGGAGCACGAGATATTACTGCAAGTGTGGTCTGTAATTGCGTGGCAGACATATGACAGTTGAGATCATTATGTTAATTACGTCGGTTTGTGGTGGTAGTGAGTAGGTTTTGATTATGGAGGAATGTGATCTGTATTCAGTGGGGTATGCACGTAGTCTTATGGATGTTCTTATGTGTATTGTAGGAGTTAGACCATACTCAGTGGTATTGTAGTGTACGTCAGGCGTCACTGTGGCATATAATGAAGTATTCTTACATTGTCTGGGGTGATGTTGGGTATAGTTGGGAGAGGGCATTGAGTGAGTGACATTTAGACATTGTTACTGAGTCACTTGTGTCATACATTGTTGGAGATGGTATATACTGTATTTGTGGACGGAGGATGAGTTTTTATTGTGGTTGAGGTAGGTATTGATTATTGTGACGTTATTGTTTGTGAAGAATTATTTTTATGATGATTTGGTGATAGGGACGAGCTCATGTGACAGAGAGTCTTGCACTGACTCTTTGATGCGGTATAGTACTATGGACTCTGTCTGACGCACAGTTGGGAAGGACTTAGGACAGTGTAGTGATTATATGGGCGCGTTATAGTTGAGACACTAGGACATGATTGACTTATAGTTTTAGTAAGTGAGTCAAGGAATGACGCAGTATGGTTGTTTGGTTATGGGTTGAGGATGGTGTTGGGTGGGTTATTGAGGATGATTAGTGTGTTGTTGGATTATTGGAGTAATTATATATTCATCTATGGATATATTCATTGGTATGTAGTGTATGATTGGATTAGTGGGTATTCTATGAGGTTATGTTTACATGTGGTGGTGAGAACACATGGATTGGGTGGGGATTGGTGTGTGCATGAGTTGGAAGTTTGTGTGGGGGGTGTCTTCTTGTGACTAATGAGGTGATAGTGTAGAGAGTGGGGTGGAGTTCTCTGTATTATTTAGTGTCTATGGACTATATTTTGTGTGACACGAGGTAGGCGTCTGGTTTTGAGTTTGTTCTGGTGTGCTTTAGGTGTCTGTAGTGTACGTATGATGTAGTTGGGGCAACTATGTTGTCATTCTCTTGATGTGGGCATGGGTATTGGAGTTCATACGGACTACACGTGTGGAACACGAAATTATTAGGTTAGAGAGAGTTTGGGGAGGTTTGAGATATATTAGTTAGTTTGTTGGTGAGAGAGAGTAAGGTTTGGGAGTGCATGGGTGAGAGAGTGTTGTATAGTCGTCTGGCGTTACTAGATTTTTTGACACGTTATTAGTTGTTTTGTTTATTTAGATGGGGACACGATACTGCAGTCGATGGTTTGGCACGTTATGGATCTATATTGTCTTTCTCTCTTATTGGGTTGGTGGGCGAGTGGTGGGACGGTGTAGAGAGGAGTGGTCACTGTTATTGTTACACACAGTGTGTTGGCGTAATGGGGACATTGTTCTTGTGTAGTAGGAGATAGGTACTTTAGCACGTGTTGTTATTTTGTTATATGGATTGGGTTTTGGAATTTGGTGGTTTTTTTCTGTGTATGTATGAATTTAATATTAATATGAGACAATGAGTGCAGAAACTCATAGTGTAGTACTTGTCTTTGGTGTTAGGTTTGGGGTTTACGACTTTATAGTGTCTATGATGTTGGAGGGTAGGATATTATATCTCATCTCTCTCATATATATATATGTTTTGGTCTGGGGTGATGATGGGTGGGTAGTGTGTGGTAGTTTGGATTTTGTGATATTATGGATTATTAATTGTGTTAAGTTATGATTTGCTATTATATAGATATCGTGTGTTTTCACACAAGATCATTACTTAGGGGATTACTATGTGTGGTTTAGTATATTAAATCAGTCAAGGGCAGGGTTTTGATTGTTGTAGTACGGAGCGGGGTGAGGTAGATGGTGGTGGTGACACAGTGTGGGACACACATGGTGTGTTGATGGATGAGTACAGAGGCGATGAGGATGAGACGACGTCATGTGATGTAGGACATATGAACTTAGTGTGATGTGATGGCATACTAGTGGAGAGAGATAGAAGTATGTCTTGAGTGTTTGTGTTAGTTTTAGAGTGTGGTTATGTTTAGAGGTACTTTAGAACGGGTCATCATGTTAGAGGGGTGAATAGCGTACATTTATACACATTTTAGAGAGTAGGGTTTTGAGTTTTATAGGATTTTGTTATTTGGGTTGGAATTTTTGATATTCAGTGTTTTTGTATATTTTGGGTGGATCTTTTTGGTTGAGTTTGGGGTTTCTAGGGGGGATTGGGGGGTTGCGTCTGGGGGTTTGTTTATTTGTTGGATATGATTTTGTATTAGGAGGAGTTTGATTGTGTTCTATCTGTTTTGAGAATGTAGGGGGTGACATGACGTGGCAGTATTTATGGAGAGATGGTGCGATGGATATGTTTTGGGTAGTGATGGGGGGGGGGGGTGGGGGGGGGGGGGGGGGTGGGGTTGAGGGTATGTTGAGGGGTCAAACTCATGTGGGGTGAAGATTATGTGGGGGATGATGTTGTGTGATGACGGTGATGGTTTAGTGGGTTACATATAGGAGGTTCCAGTAGTAGTCATTGAGGGTGGGTATGTAGAAGGAGGATGTCTGCGTTATGGTATGGGTGGTTGGGTGTAGAGTTGTATAGAGGTTTGGTAGAGGGAGTGTTTAGTAGCTGTGGGTTAATTGGGACAGTGATATGATGTTATATGTTAGTTAGAGTATCATCTTGTTGGTGAGGTTAGGTGTAGGTTATTGTGGAGTAAAGTTGGAGGGTTTGAGAGATACGGTGTCATGAGTATTACTCAGATGTGTAGGTGTGTATGAGTGTATGAACATACGAGAGTGATTATATTGGTGGCACTTTAGGTGAATATGTTAGAAGTTGATTGAGTGGGCGTGAGTTAGTGGTTAGTAGGTGGTGATGTATTTTATAGTACGTGGTTTTAGGAGGACATTGGGTATATTGGGGTGTGTGGAGGTGAGATGAGTATGGATACACTTTGATGGATTATTATCTCTCAGAAGGTAGGATGAGGGATAGTGTGGCGGTATAATCTCGTTGAATGTATGAGAGTTATGAGTGATAGGTGGAGTGGGCAGGTTTGTTATGAGTGATACAGTGTGGTGTATGGTTAGAGGATTTTTTGACATTTTTAGGTTTTATTTTATGGTGTGAGTAGGGAGTGAGATGTATAGCACAATAGATGTTTATTATTGTTGTGATTCGGAGAGTGAGGTGGTATGTGCGATTAGGTTGGTTAATAGTGGGGGTGTAGAGGGTGGTTGGGGGGAGTTGTGGTGATGAGTGTAAGTTAATATTGTTTGATAAGGGGAAGGGGGATGAGGAGGGGTAATGAGAGGGTAGGTGGGAGGTTATGGGTAATAGGGTGGGTGTGTAGGGATGGGGGAGGTTGGTGGGGGGTTGGTGGGGGTTGGGTGGTGGTGTGTGTGGGTGGGTATTAGGTGGAGGTTGTGGGGGGGTTTGTGGGGTGTTGGTTGGTTGTGGGAGTGTTGGGGGTTTTTTTTTTAAAGTTTTTTTTTGGGGTGAGTAGAGGAGATTTGGTAGTAGAAGGGTGGAGTGGTGTGTAGTTTGTTTGGTTTGGGTGGTTGGGTTTAGGTGGGTAAAAAAAAAAAAAAAATAGGTAGTATGGAGGGTAATATTTAGTTTGTAATTATTTTTTTTGTATGGTTTAAAACATTGGTTAATCCTAGTGCCTCTTATCTAGCAAATACTAATACTCACATGCGGTCTTGGGATGCATCACAAAAACAAGTTCTAGAATTTAATATACTACTGGTACACTCATATAATTTAATACCAATATCAATGCTCCAGAAAAGATGACTAAGACCATACATACACATCCTTAACGACAGAATAGACACATATGACTGCATTCGAATCATAACTCGAGAAAGCTAAAGGTACAAATTATCTTGGTTATCAATAAAGAATACTCGAATTTCTATAGATCTAAAGGCGAACCTCACATTTTTAGGGTGGAAAAGTTTTTCCCAGAACCACTTCACTTAGACTACTATCAATAATGTTCCACAAGTCTTCCAGAATCATAAAGTCCATGATATAAACAAAGCACCCAATAAATATATGCACATTTTATCTCTTCCAACGAAGTTACATAATTTATATGGTTGGTACGGGTTTCTTCTTGCTTGAAAAGATTTTTCTCTTATTTTATTATAATAAGCATGAGAGATGATGTTAACAGGAGATTGTATATCAATTTATGCATGGCCCGTGTAAACGGTGTCAATTACACAAGGAATCTTCAAACTCCAAGGGTTGCCTCTCTTAATTTTAGGCTCTAGGGTTGAGAAAGGGAGGCACGGTTCACCTAGCAGCTCCTTATGGTAGGCTAATTCTTCCTCAGTAAGGAACATATCCTTAAACAATTCTTTTTCAAAATTGTTTCTTAGTTTCGTTCTTAGTTCAAGTTCCTTAATTCTTTCTCTAGGGCAGAAAGTCTCAAAATCGGAAGATTCGTTGGTCAGTTCATTGATGGTTTGGAGAGGAGAGAGTCAATAGTTTGCCTCATTTTTAAAAGCTTGTTTACCCTAGCCGTTAACTCGGTGTGAGTAATAAAAGGGGGTTGCTGAGAGAGAGATCCTATGGTCGATGATGGATTCGCGTTCTTCATAATGAAGAATGGAATAGTCAATGAAAATTACGAACAAACATACAAAGAAAAGATAGACTACGAGAAAGCTAATATGCGGAATTAAAGTCTCACTTAAAAGGATTCAAGCGAGTAGAACTTAGTTAAACTATGATCAAAACCTAACTATTCCTCACACAGCGACACTAAAAACTTGATGCGAAGGGCATAAGAGACTTCTACAAGAAGTTTGACAATCGCCTAGGCAATGTACCTAATCGTTGTAGTAGTAGTATAGGCAAGACTCAGGGTTGTTAACATTCTCTAGGGGAATAGGTTAGGAAGGCTTGATCACGGTCTAACAGAATTCTAGGGGTTGGGAGAAGATTATTTTTGTGTTTTTATATTTTATGAAAGCAGGTAAATCTATGGTTTGAGAGGTTGGTTTGTTTAACTATTATCTAAACTAATTATAATCTAAACTACTGGTGATAACTTTATGATAATTGAATGTATTACTTAATCATACGACTAGAAATACGTGAGCCTATTGGGGGCACACACGTTAAGACATGAAGAGTACGTTTATTATGTATTATTTGTACCGGTTGTTTACACCATTGAGTTTCAAAAAAGAGGCATTCCGCATTGCCACATATTACTATGGCTTGAAACTCAAGATAAGTTAACAACTACAGGAAAGATAGATAAGTAAATATCATTAGAAATTCCAAATAAGGACGAGGATCCTGAATTGTATCAGCTTGTCACAGATCACATGATGCATGGCCCTTACGGTGCTGAAAATCCAAGCTGCCCTTGCACGATTGATTACAAATGTACCAAGAAGTTTCCTAAACAGTTTAACGAGTCAACTGTGATTGATAACAATGGTTATACAATCTATAAAAGAAGAAATGATGGGAGTACTATCAAGAAAAGCGGGACATATATGCACAATGGTTACATAGTACCCTACAATCCAGGGTTACTAAGGCGATACCAGGCTCATATAAATATAGAATATTACAACCAGGTTGGTTCCATCAAATATCTATTTAAGTATATCAACAAGGGACCTGATAGGGTTAGTGCAACTATAGACGGCGAAGAGGTCAATGAGATTAAGGACTACTTAAATTATAGATATCTTTCAGCCTATGAAACAGCTTGGCGTATTTATGGATTCGACATTCATTATAGGACTCCATCTGTTGAGCGGTTACCGTTTCATTTCAAGGATGAACAACATGTCATATTTGATGCGACATAAAGCATTGATTATGCGGTTGATAAGTCATCTGTTAATGAAACCAAATTTGAAAGTTGGATGGAACTAAATAAGACTAATACTTTTTCACGGTCTCTGCTCTATGATGAGATACCTAGGTATTATGTATGGAATCAGAAAAATAGAATTTGGACATAAAGAAAGCAAGGTAAAAGTTTAGGACGGATATTTCACGTGTCACCGTCGTGGGGTAAACTTTATTACTTACGCGCTATTCTAAACAAAGTTAGAGGTCCTATGGAATGGGACGTCCTAAAGAAGGTTGACAATGTTCTCTACCCGACCTACAAAGACACTTGGTATGCTCGCAGACTTTTGCAGGACGACAAGGAGTACATTGACGAACTGCTTGAAGCAAGTTTTTAGGGAATGGGCAACTATTTGCGCTCTATATTTGTCATGCTAATCATGACAGATAGTATGTCCCAGTCGGAGGTTGTGTGGGAAAAAACTTGGACTGTTATGGCTACGGACGTGTTGAATGTTGAGCGCATAAAGCAAAATAAACCAGGTATCTATTAGCTACAATTTGTGTCCAAACTTCATTTACCTATATTAATACATTAAAGTATAATATTGAATTACATGTCAAGTTGTAATACATATCCATTTGACCCATATTCTAAATTTTGTCCACTCATTTTCATTGTAGCATTGGAACTGTTATACATCCAGAGAAAGAACATTTGTTTGACATATATTGAGTGCATGCTGCGGTCTAACAACAGGTCCCTAAAAGACATACAAAACATGACATATGCTGATCAAGAATACACGATGGATGGATATAACAAGTTGATATTTGATGAAACATCGTACAACAAAGATAAATTAAAGGAACAACATGTTAAACTGTATGGAAACTTGACGTCTGAACAAAAAGATATTTACTCAACTGTTATGAACGCGGTTGACAATGATAAAGGTGGAATGTTCTTTGTGTATGGTTACGGTGGTACCGGAAAGACATACCTTTACAAGACCATGTTGACTCAAGCGGCATTGCAACATTGTTGTTAGAAGGTGGAAGGACAACCCATTCACGGTTCGCTATCCCAATCAATGTAGTGGAAGATTCAATGTGCCACATTGGTGCGGATAGCAAACTCGCTGAGTTGATATGCAAAGCAAAGCTGATAATATGGGACGAGGCTCCAATGATAAACAGAAACTGTTATGAGGCTTTTGATAGGACCTTGCGAGATATTTGCATGACAGACCCGTCTGTGGCTTCTGACAAGGTTTTTGGAGGAAAAGTTGTTTTGTTTGGTGGCAATTTCTGACAAATACTTCCAGTCATTACTAATGGTGGTAGACAGGATGTAGTCAATGCAACGATAAATGCTTCGTATCTTTGGGATAAATGCACTGTTTTGAGGTTAACAATTAACATGAGGTTAGGATCGGGATCAACACAATCCGAAAAAAAAGAAATCCAAGAATTTGCGGATTGGATATTAGACATAGGTAATGGAAAAGTTGGTGGTGCAAACGATGGCGTGTCTACTGTTGTATTTCCAGATAACATGTTGATTCCTGAGACCGATGATGATGTTGGTGCAATCATTGATGATATATATCCTGATTTACTACAAAACCTATGAAATCCAACTTTTTTCCAGGAAAAAGCAATTCTCGCTCCAACACATGAAATGGTCTTATAAATCAACGAATGTTGTCTTTACTTATAGGTGACGAGAAGGACTATGAATCTTTAGATTCTGTTTGCTTGGCTGATGAGGATTCTAATTTTGATGACTCGATATACATTACAGAGTTCCTCAACAGTATAAGGATGTCCGGTATTCCCCACCATAACATTAAGTTAAAGATAGGCACTCCTATAATGTTGATGCGTAACATCGATCAAAGAGCAGGGATGTGTAATGGAACAAGGCTTCAAGTATTAAGAATGGGAAACATCATAATCGAAGCTAAAATCATATCCGGTGGAAGTGTTGGTACAATCTGTGCTATTCCGCGTATGATTATTAGCCCGACTGACACAAAGATGCCCTTCAAATTGAACAGACGTCAGTTTCCTATTCAAGTTTGTTTTACTATGACCATTAATAAAAGCCAAGGACAGAATTTGTCATAGGTTGGTTTAACTATAAATACGCTTCATGTCTATTTACCTTTTATATCATTCTAATTAAACGCCTAAACATTGTCACATGTTGGTTTGTTTTTAAGAAGGCCCGTATTTTCACATGGACAACTATATGTTGTCGTATCGCGAGTAAAGAGCAAGAAAGGATTAAAGTTGCTTTGTTGTGATGAAGATGAAAACTATTCAAATTCAACAACAAACGTTGTTTACAAGGAAGTATTAGTTCGTATTTGAATGGTTTACTATATTTTGTATGTCAAGAATATTCATTTAAATATCAAGGTTTGGTATACGGAATACTATTTTATAGACTCATATATCACTACGCATTTTATTTGAGTATTATCCATTATCTCTTACTTAGCTATATACTTTTGCATGGACATACAAAAAACATACACGTGAGATTTATTATGTATTAAAATGAAGCTAGCCCACCCATCGAGCGGGCTATGAAGCTAGTGATTTTATACACACTAAATAAAGTTATGAGTTACTTTAATTAAATTTTGTTTTTTATAACGACAATTTTTTCACAACTATATCACAATATATTTCACACATGCCTCCAGCGAGGCTTGAACCCACAATCTCTAGGTTGGTGGAGAACTCACATACCCAATTAAATGTGATTTTGCATTTAATGAACACAAACTTTCCTTGTTTAATAATGTAATCCAGGGCTTTGCTAACATACCCGATTAAGGTTATTAATATCAATTTTTTATGTAACCAAGGTAATTTATGAGTTTAATTAATGTTCATTAAATGCAATTTTTTTATTTAAAAGAAAATTTTATCTTCATTAAATGCACTTTAAGTGTGTCAACTGGGCACATGTTAGCAAAACCCTTTAATCCAATACCTTGAGGGCATTTATTAGTCAAACCCTTTTGTTAAATACATCTTTTATATAATAAAAGAATTACATCATTTCGGAGTTTTCTATCAAATTGAATCTTATGAGTTAAAAAATTGGACCAATCAGAACTCTTGATTTTGTCACGTAGGCAAAATCGTGCGATCTGATTGGTCAAAATTAAATCAATTTGGTCAAAATTAAAAAAATTTGATGAAAAATATGATGGAGAAAAAACACATAAAAATATATGTGTCAAATTTATGAAAACAAAGACTTGAAAAAAGATGAGATAATTAATAAAAATTATTGGTTTAATTTTAAATAAATTATATGGAGTTAAAAGTGTAAATTTATAAATTTATAAATTTTATTATAACTTTAAAAAATAAACAAATAACCCCTTAAACTTTATACCACTAGACTTTATATTTTAAAATACAACAAACGCAAACAATTCTTATTTCCAACAAAGATTTAACATTATTTAATCAAATCTCAAATATACCCGAAGACTTTTTAGTGGATTTTTCATTGTCGGCATAAAATCATGTTGTACAACCAAATAGAAAAACACCGAAGCACATAAATTATGGACTCGGATTCTGGTATCTCTTTTAAAGACATGTTATATAAAATTTCAAAATTTATGGTCAGAAGCAAACAAAAAACAAAAGTCTGGCATATTATTTTCTTTAAAAGAAAAGAACCTCTAAATGAAAAGTACCACCCATACCTCCGAGATGAGGAAAACTGTTAAAATAAGGCACTGGTCATGAGAATAATACAAACCTTGAACTTGCTCTTTTCCTGTTAACAACATACACACAAATTATCAACTTCAAATAACACTAACCGTAAGAAATTATAATCAATGCTTTTACATGTTTTTGATGACTTTTTAGTAAATGGGCCTAGGCCCAATATATTGCAGATCTGATTACTGACTAACACCAAAAGATTTAAAAACATATGACAAAATTCGATCACATTAACAAATTTGTTTTTGGTTTACCAATTGGAACCCTAAGAATGGACACTAATTCTGTTGGTGAAACCATCGAATCATAAATCATATTAATGACTTTTATATAATGCCCAGTGGGCACCTAATAGCAATTCTTTTTTTTAACGGTAATTTTAATTATCTCACATAATTTATACCATAAAGTGTCTCACATGTTTTAAGTAGAACTTGAACTGTTAGAAATTGGGGTGTGTGTGTGATGATCCTGGATATCTCTGTTCTATCGTGCTGAGTTCACTTTCCGTATTAAGTATTTCGACCCTACAAGATGCCTGAGTTGCACGAAATCTCAATCGGGATAACACAAAGAGAAAGACAATTTGTGTTCTAGGCACAAGAATCACAAATCAAGAACAATGAAGGAAATTGTATATGTTTTCCGTTCTATATAAAGACCAAATGTTCCTGTGAACATATAACAGGAAAAATCGACAGTTACGGGCAGTTTTTGTTGGTTGATATCCAACAGTTGTATAACTGTTCCCCAACAGTTATGTTGGTTGGGTTTTGGCGGGAAATAAAGGTAAAACCGTTTGGAGCACTAGATATACCTTTTGAGTCGGGGCGCTGCCCCGAACCCCCGCTTTTCTGTCACGGTCGAGTTCATATTAGCTCAACGAGTGTGTACTCCACACTTTCCTAAATCGTATCCGAGCCGAATATGAAATCTCATCGGTCTCTAGTAAATCATCATTACCTAAATGACCGTCGATGACACTAAAATCACCAACATGAACCCACAACCCTTTTGTTGGGGAGCTTCTCACACCATCATGTGATACCGTTAGGATACAAGTCCTTTGGTAAAAAGGTGATAAGTTTAGGTAATTGTATATATTTGTATAATATATTTTGCAA
>BQNB010010947.1:0-74323 GCA_026074375.1 Tanacetum coccineum
CGATCGAGTCAAAAATTATTCTCATTCTACCCAAAAGAAAAGTCAAAATTGTGACAAAACACTTATTTTATTTTTGAAATTTTTTTAATTTTTTTCATTTTTTTTTTTTGGTATTTTTGCAAAAATTTTGGTGAAAATACGGGATTACGTGGTAACAATGCTGCAGGCAACAATCAAATCGAAGATACCCCCCCAAACTAGTACTAAACATTGTCCTCGATGTTTGAAAGGGTACTATGTTATCCTAAGGCTGTTTATGAAGTATGCCAAATGATAAAACGTTAGTCGATTAGATTAGGATATCGGTTCCCAAATTGAAGCTGAGGATTTGAAGCTCGAGTGATCGAATAGACAAAACCGAGATTACGAGAGAATTTCACAATCCGGGCAATCCTGGACAATTAACAACACAAACACGAAACACGGGTGATAGAAAAGACAAGCTATCTTACACAACAAACAATACTTATTCATACAATTACAACTACGGATAAAGCATGGGTTGCCTCCTGAGCCTTGTTAAGGTGATATGCTTGACCTCACCTGTTTTTATTGGAAATTAGGGATTGTTTGGAGATCCGAGGACTACCAATTGTGTACGTCCCCTCCAAAGTAGTGCTTAATACCGATGACCATTCACTTTGAAATTCGGCCCGTTGGCTTGAGATAGCTCAACAGTGCCGTAAGGAAAGACTTGAGTGATGGTGAATGGTCCACTCCAACGGGATTTTAGTTTGCCCGAGAAAATCTTCAATCTTGAATTAAAGAGGAGGACTCGATCACCGACGTTGAAAACGCGATTTTTGATCTTGGAGTCATGGATTCTCTTTGTTTTTTCCTTATAGATCAATGAGTTCTCATAGGCATGATCACGAAGTTCGTTAAGTTCATTGAGTTGAAATTTCTGGTGATCAAAAACGCAGTAGAAAAGATCAAAGTTTTGCTTGTTTCAAGGACCCAATAGGCTTTGTGCTCAAGCTCGATCGAAGATGGCATGCCTTTCCATTAACAGATTGTAAAGGAGTACTCCGATGGGCATTTGTAAGTGTGCGAAGGCCCATAGTGCATCATCTAGTTTGTTCCGACCAGGAAGGCACGGTTTCACCTATGGTCCTGTCAAGGATACGTTTCAAACCTCGATTGGACACCTCGACTTGCCCACTTGTTTGTGGAGGATACGGGTGGAGAGACGGTGAGTGACTCATATTTCTGCCATGGACCATTTGCAAATTGGTCATTGCAGAAATGAGTTCCGAGGATCACTTATGATGCTCGAGGACACCAAATCTGGCGAAGAGATATTTTAGGAATTTGCTTAAGACTCTGGCATCATTGGTGGGGAGCGCTTGCTCTTCAACCCATTTTGACCTAGTAGTAACGGCTACGACGAATTTAATTTGTTCCCTCGTGAAGACGAGAACGGGACCATAAAGTCAATGCCCCAAAACGTCAAGCATTTCACAAACTTGGATGGAGTTTTGAGGCATCTCATCCCGTTGCGAAGTTTTTCCTTGTCGTTGGCACGAGTCACAGTTTTTGACAAACTCGTGGGCATCCTTGTAAATGGTGGGCCAAAAGAAGCCAGAATCAAGGATCTTTTTGGCGGTTAGGTTTGCACCATGATGTCCCCCGGTGGGTCCATTGTGGCAAGCCTCGAGAATGTCGAGCGCTTCCTTGCCTTGCACACATCGACTGATCACTTGATCGCACAAATTTTAAAAACAAGATGGGGTCATCCCAAAATAATGTTAAGTCCTTGAAGAAATTTATTTTTCTGTTGGGTTGACATGCCCTTTACAACGAAGTTATCCAGCGTTGGTAATTTGCAAAGTCGGCAAACCAAGGGGTACTATATCAACTCGAAATAGTCACCATTACTTAACGTCTCGAGTAGGAATTGTTTAATTAGTCTCTTTTGGGTCGAGAACGTTTTCATATCGGGTTTTCTCTAATCGGGACAGTGATCGGCTGCGAGGTTCTACGGCTCCTTTTGTGTCAAGAACTTTAAAGTAAATTCTTGGAGAGGAGAACCCAGCGGAGCAATCTCGCTTTAGCATCCTTTGGCAAAGAGATACTTGAGAGCGGAATGGTCCGTATGCACTATGCTTTTGTTCATGTTAAGATAAGACCGGAATTTTTCGAATGCATACACCACGGCTAACATTTCCTTTTCCGTCGTGGTGTAATTAGATTCAGTCCTTGGTCATTTGTCTTGCCTAGCTTAATGGGGATAGGCCGAAGTGTTTTTACACGACGTTGCCCCAAACTGCCCCTATGGCGTAATCACTTGCATCGCACATAAGTTCAGAATGGTAGATCCCAGTTTGGGGCAATCAAGATTCGGAGTTCCGTAAGTTTATTCTTTAACGTTTGGAAAGATTGGATGCTTACATTTGAGAAGATGAATGGAGTTTTATTTTCGAGAAGATGAGTTCATTAGTCGGGATATTTTGGGAAAAATCTTTATGAATCTCGGTAAAAACCGGCATGACCAAAGAAAACTTCTTAAGAGACTCCTTTGACAGTGGTGGGTGATGGTAATTTAGGCGATGACTTCTATTTGGCTTTGTCAACCTCTATCATTTTTAGAAATTTTATGGCCAAGGGACAATGCACTCTTTGACCATAACATGGCTCTTCTCTTGTTATAGAACAAATTGGTGTCTTCACATCTTTGCAACATTTTCTCCGAGGGAGAGGCAATTTTCAAAGGAATTCACCAAAGACACCGTGAAAGTCATCCATTGTTTAGAAGCTTCCATTGTTCTTTTCAACCATGTCTGAAGATGGGCCAACATACCTTTGGAACGTCCACGGTGCATTGCATAAGCCGAAAGGCATGCGGACAGTAGGCAAACGTTCCGTAGGACAAGTAAATGTGTCTTTTCTTGATACGGGGTCAATGGGAATTTGGAAATACCGGAGAATCCATCAAGGAAACACATTGTACTGTGCCGGCTAATCTTCGAGCATTTGATCCATAATAGGGAGTGGAAAAGTTGCTCTTTACGGGTGGCTTATTTAAAATTTCGGTTGTCAATGCATACCCGCCACCCGGTAACCATCGAGTTGGTTCAATCATCTTTCTTCATTTTGAACAAACGGTAAATCCACCCTTTTTGGGCCACAATGTATCGGGTGAACACATGGACTATCGGGAGTTTGGATAAATCAAATCCTGCTGTCAAAGAAGTTTTTCATACTTCATTATTGATGACATCGTGGGATTTTGGATTAACCCCTTCTCTGATTGCTGAATCTGCACGGTTTATAGTCCTCTTCAATTGAAATTTTGTGGGTATAAAATTCCGGGTTAATTACCCTTGAACTGTCGGATAATTTCCAAGCATGGGCTCGCTTGTGGGACTTAAGAACCTTGATCAGCATCGGCTTTCTTCCCCAACTTAATTTTTAGTCAATGACTGACTAGTAATTTGTTGTCATCTTCCAAGAATTGCGTATTCATGATGGGAGGCAAGTCTTGAGTTTCAACTATGGCGGTTATCAATCGAATATTTAAAAGTTTTGGCGTCACAAAGTTTGATTCTTTCTTGGGTTTCTGTGAACAATCTCCTTGATTTGGAATAGGAGTCGGTGGTTTCAATTGTCAAGATTGCTTCTGGATGAAATGTCCCGTCTGGATATTATTACAGTCGGATCACACTTCCGGTGAAGTTGTATCATCATCTTGAGCATGAAATGCATTTGCTTCCTCGTAACTAGTAGAAGTCACTTTCTCCCAAATGGAGTTAAGGATCGGAGATGATATTAGCAAACAATAGGATCTCAAAGCAGGAGAAGGATTTTTCCGTATGCTACCGAATCAGAAAAAACCTAAGACTCTTGCGAGTATTTCTTACTAGCCATTATACAAAGACGTCAATCGGTTTGCAGTCATATGATGGAAAAATTTGCGTGTACCTCGAAGTTTGAATCTACCCTTGGGTTGAAGTTATGGCCTCTTTTGCCAACACGAAGGGAGGTAATTTCACCCCTCGTTACACATCGATTAATTGCAGACTAGTTTTCAGAAAACCTCCCTGAGAATTAGAGGTACTCGGGGGTCTGGTTCAAATTCAACAAACCACAAAATCTAGCTGGAAATTGGAACTTTCCACCAAACAACACACGGAGGTCTTTGGCGATACCGATTGGTGGTAGTTGATTGAAGGTCTGCTAGCTCTAGCGTCATGATGTTGGGGTAAGCTCGGAAGAGAGAGATCCTAACACGGGATTACGGCTTAAGATTGATGCTTGCAACCGAGATCGGCCAAGGCATTGCATGGTGTTAATGTAGAAAATTCACATGGGATAAGGAATCTGCGGGGTCTCCAAGTTTTAGGCAAACCTGGTTAAGGATGACCGCCGAGCAAGTTTCGTTCATTTGGGCCATTTCAATCAATTTCTCTTTGTTTCCGATTAAGGCTTTTTAAAAGTTGAGGCGTATTAGGGAATAAGAGTCAAGCATCCCAAAAGCTAATTTCGAAATTCATATCTTTGAGATTTCATAGAATTTATCAATTTGTTCGTGTTGCTTTTTCACCGGCGGTTTTCATCGTTTCTTCTCGGAAGGAAATGGGATTGACACTTTTGGGAGCACTAACGGATTCAACATCGGGCTTGGTGATTTGATTTCGAGATTGGACTTGCACAACGGAGGTTGGGACATCTTTGTGTGCTTCCGTTGTTATGTCGGAGGCATCGTATCCTTTGGTGACCTCGGTATCACGATTTATTGTAGTGAAGTCGGTTGGAGGAATCGTGGGTCTTTGAGTAGTAAACCGATTCGGGTGGTGACACTTTCAAATCGTCTTTTTAGGTTGGTAACGGTGTTACCCGGGAGAGATCCGACCCTGAAGTGGAAGAGGTGTTAGAAACTACCCAATCTTGGAAAGCAAAAATTGGCTATATTGTCAATTGGATTATGCATTCCCATCATTTGATTTGTTGTGTTTTGCACTGACTGAGCCAAGTTGGTTAATGGATTTTGTGTATTTTTCATGATTGCATCGTTGGCTTTGACGTAGCTTCGAAATCGAGCTTTTGTCAAATGGAGCTTGTGGAAACCGGAGCTTGATGAGTTGGTGCTTGATAAACCGGGGGTTGATTAACTTGGGGTTGATAAATTGGTCCTTGATTGAAATTATTACCCCTGTTTTGGTTGTAATTTCCCCCTCGGATTTGATTGAAGTTATTTCCTTGATTGAAACGGTTTTGATTGTTTTGATGATTTTGCACGGGAGAAAAACCGGGAGGTCGAATTTGATTAGACAACTCGGAGCGTCGGATCCGGTAATTTCCTTGATTAAAATTAGCAGCGGGGCGGGTTGGATTGTGACACATATGCTTGATTTATCGTGGAACATGTTGCCACGGTGGCGGGACATTGTTGATAAGAATGGAGCAATCGCAAGTTACACAAACTTGGCTCGATTGTTTAAAGGGAGCGGAAGTAGGATGGAGCTTGATTTTTCTTGGTTAGAGCAATGCCCTAACCAAATCTTTTAATTCAGGCAACATCGGATGAAACTGCTGGGGTGGAAGAGCTCGTACATACTTTGGCAATGGACTGCCTTGCTTCGTGTTTTGTCGAACTTTGGATTTGCTTTCGATATTTTTAAGGCATTCTCTAGGCATCTTATCCAAAAAATCTACCCATGCAGCTGGAGTTCTATGATAGTCATTGATCATTAGTGTTTAAGGCATTGTGAATGTATCGAGTTGATGCAATTCTGAAAACCCGTGATGTGGGCATGCCCTAAGAAGATCATTGAACCGATCCCAAGCTTCATAAAACGTTTCGTCGAATTTTTGTTGAAATCTCGTGATTTCATTTCGAAGATTGGTTGTTTTAGAAGGAGGAAAAAATTTGTTGATGAATTTTGAAACAAGATCGTCCCATGTAACAATCGATCGAGGGGGTTCTTTTTCGAGCCAAATCCGGGCTGCTCCCTCGAGGGAAAATGGGAAAAGCAATAGCTTAACCGACGTACTCGGGGTTGGGAAACTTCATCGTAGAAGTGATCTTGTTGAAAATAAGGATATGAGCAAGTGGGGTCTTCCTTATAGTGTCCAAAGAATTGTTTGTTTTGATCAAGATTTAGTAGACCATGCTTGACTCGAAAAGTTATTCGCGGTTATTTCCGGAACACGATTGCTTCCTCGTAACCCCGGTGGGTGCCTCTTTTCTTGAGCAATTGAGACCATAGTTCGATTATCGGCCATTGGAATTTCTGTGGCTGATCTGTGAACTGGGGTTTTCGATACGAAGGGTTTTTCTACAAAAACTGGTGAAGCTTCTTGTTGAGGGCAAAATTGGATTTACGTTGACTAGGGATATGTATCGAGTGCGCCCCATGCATCAAAGAGATAGAGAGAAATGAGAAACATTCAATACAACGACAAACTCATATATCGCTATGTCAAGTATATCTCTTTATCTCTATTCTTCGTTGTTAGTCTTTTGGTCTTTCAAATGACTCATTTATATCACAATTTATTTTAACGGACTAAATTGAGGAGCAGTGGAGATCTTGACTGTAGAATATCCTAACTTAATGTCAGATTCTACTTCACGGTAGCTCCAAGAAGTTCGTATAACGGTCGTATGTATAGCGGCGGGGTACGGAGTGGAGAGTATGTGATGATCGCGAAGCTTATATGTCTCCGTTTCGGGTCGTAGTATACTTGGATGATCAACCACTACTTATACCCACGTCCTAGTTTGTTAACTCGAATCGAGGTGAGCGTACCTCGTAAGGATACAAATGGTAAGTCTGTAAAATCTTTTGTTAGAGTGGGGAACTCACTAGTTCACCGGGAAATTATGATATTTCTCTCAATTGAGTATGTTATCAATTTTGGTAGTTTCTTACCAATGTATGTATTTTATTTCTTGTTTATGGACAATGATTTGTTATATTTTTGATTTTTTTTTTTTTTGTATTTTTTTTTATATGATATGTATAGTAAAAGAAAGAAAAATATTTTTTGTGTTTTTTAAGTGATAATATTCACAAATAAGACAAATTATATCAAACGTAGGATAAACAATCGTAGCTACTAGCCCTCCCGGCAGGGCGCCAAATTGACTTTCTGGCGTATAGTATATATTAAAACTACTAGGCAAATCCATATCTTCACCCTTGACCAGGTAAAAAAGTCAAGAACCTCATAAAAATAAAATATATAAGAGAATCAATGATCAAAAAGATTCGGAAGTATGATTTCCGGGTGTATGTCCAAACAGCTGCATTTGAATAGTTGATCTTGGTTTGATTGAGTATTGGGGAGAATGATTTTTATTTATTATAAGTCCTAAAAATACGGGAAGCAAAATTAGGTGTAAAGGAAAAACCTAAATTTCAATCGAATTGTAACAAAACATTAATGAGCATGGATAATGAGGGGGGAAAAATTAATTTAACCCTATCAGCAGAACGATTGCACTATCAGCAGAAACGACAAGGCACTATCAGCAGAAACGAGGCTCTACCAGCAGGGAAACGAGGCTCCAAAACTGTGATTTTAAAAAATCGTTTTTAGCCAAAACTCAAAACACGAAAAGTTGTAAGGGACATGTTTTTAAGCAAAATCTTTAATAAACGAAATCCTTTTAAAAATAAGGCACTCAATAAGCCCACAAAAAGCCCAGAAATAAGTGCTGATTGCAGAAAGTTTACGGTTTTTAGACTTACTTTTAGTTAATAAGCTGTTAAAAAGCTCAAAATTAAACCAAAATGATAAAGGCAAGATGTTTTGGATAGTATATGTTGCTTAATTGATTCCAAAAAGCCTTTTCAACCAAAAACAACTTAAACTCAATCAATTTGCATCAAAATATAGTATTCTCTAACTTTTTCTAAATAAGCAAATGTAAATTAAGCTAAAATCCTACTTAAGCCAAACTGAAAAGTGTGCTTTTGGAATTAAGCTACTATTGAGTCCTATTAAGCCCTCCTATTTACTTTTTTAAATAAGCAATTGGAATAAGCACAATAAGCACAAATGACTAAACTACTATTTTTTGATTTTATGAAAATAAGCACTTTGAGCTTACAAAATGAGCAAGAATTTGGATTTTTTTTTTTTTTCTTTTATTGATGATATAAGCGAAAAACAGATTGAGATTTAAGCTCATAGAACAATAAATTAAGAGACTCAAAAGATATTTTGAACATAATAAGCCTGAATGAGCTTATGAAAAAGCTAATTATCCCTTTTTTAACTCTCATGCAGATTCTAA
The DNA here is from genome assembly GCA_026074375.1 of Tanacetum coccineum. NCBI lineage: Eukaryota > Viridiplantae > Streptophyta > Magnoliopsida > Asterales > Asteraceae > Tanacetum > Tanacetum coccineum. Next base: position 8,246 of record BQNB010010947.1, read on the forward strand.
CTTAAACTTTAAAACACATTTGCACATTACAACAACACTTACCCAATGCATATAAACACTTAAAATTAATATGCAAACAAAGCTTAATATCTACTTTAAGCTAAGACTCAAAAATAAGCACTTCTACTTAAGCAAAATTCAACAGGTTCACAAATGAGCTTATATAAACTTGGAAATTAAAATTCAAAAATAAAAACTATGATATAAACAGCTTATAAGACCTAAATATAGATAAATGAAATTTATTCAAATGACCAAACCCATTCAAGAGCCGAAATGACCCATTTTCAGCCTTGACACAAACACCCCTTTAAGATTATGTATTCTTTTTTAAAAAAATTTTAAGAGGATTTAGGCCAAAGCTTTTAAAGATTAAATGTTTATGAACATATAAGCACTAATGAACCATTTTCAATAGAAATTAAGCACTTAGATAAGCTGAATAAGCAAAAGGCAATTTTAGCTAAAAAATGACATATTAAAAGAACAAGTATAAATAAATGATACAAAAGCTTAAACCAAGGAAAATTAAGCATATATTACAATATTAAGCAAGGATAAGACAGAAATAAGCAATAATAAGCAATGTACAGTAACCTTAAAGAAAAAGTGCTAGATTTAAATAAGAGACTTACAATGAACCTCTAGCTAAACAAGAGGAACCAATAAGGGAAGCTATAAGCTCCTAACTTATTAATAGCTAGGGTATGAGTCCAGTTGGTTTTCATTACACCAACTTCCAAATGCTTTCCACAATTCAAATGCTAAAGGTAATTCTGGTTATTAACTGGTTTGCAGAATTTAAAATTTGGTTAAAAACTTATTTAGCTCAATTAAAGAGCTTTGTGAACTCTTAGAACAAAACTTAAGGTAACTGTAAAACTTGGATCACGAATTGCAAAAACAACTGAAATTTCTTTAAACTTGGAAATTTTACAAATTGCAGAAAGTACATAGTTTTTTTTTTAATATTTAAATAAACTAAAAATTTACCACACTTCATATTACTAAAAATTACTCTCTTTTCTACATGGCTCACTAGCCCTATTTATACAAAGAAAAAGGTAAAACAAGCTGAAGTCTTCTGTTTGACTTTCATTGACTTTTCTTTTTTTGAGCTTGACTGTGTTTGTTTGCTGAAGTTAAAGCTTCATTGTGCTTGTATATGTTGAGTATAAACTCTCACAATTATATCCTGGCCCTTAATTTCCTTGTATTTTTATCTCATTCCTGGGATCGACAATGTCCTTGGATTGCCAAACTTGGCATTGTGGCAATGTGGGGGTGTGTGGGAAGGTCTTTGTGGTCAAGTGGTTGGTGGAGTGTTGCAGGTAGAAGTATAGGGAGCAAAACAGGTGCGGGCTGGGTGGAATTTGGTATTTGCGGGAAAAAAAGTTTATTGTTAACAAGTTGGGTTGTGGACAGAGGAGGTTGAAGTTGATTAGGGTATGTTTGGTTTGTGTACAAGAAATCCCCTCCATCAAACCTTTCCTTCTTTTCATTCTCTTTTTCCCCTTTCTTTCTTTTATAAATGAAGTTTCCCAAATTGGCATAATCAGCCCCTGTCTTTGTTTCCTTAATAATATAACTTAGGGGTTTGGCATTTTTGACCCCTCAAGTTATATTTTTCTTTGCTTTTTCTTCTCGGAGTTGACTTGACTTTGATTGGGCTTCGTCTTCACACACTTTTCCATCCCGTGTCTAGTTTTGTCGCTTTTTGTATTGGTTTTTCGTCTTTTTGTTGTAGATATCCGTTCTCTGCACATCAATTTAGAGGCAAAACAAGCAAATATTTGGCATTTTGAGTCCGTTTTTGGTTATTTTAGCTCGTTTTTAAAGGTAAAAGGTATGTGTAATTAAGGCATTTACCATTGGTGATCTGGTGGAGTATGCTTGCTGGGTTTTGGCTTGGTTTATACTTGGTTCGAACATAGTTTAGAGGTATCGGTTGTTTGGTTTTAGGTTAGGTTTTTTTTAGGGTTTTTGACGAGTGTGTGGAGTGAAATAGAAGGGTAACCAAATGTTGTATGTGGTGTATTGAGTGTGTAACTTATGCTAGAAAGGTTGTACGGAAAATGCCTTAGAAAAAATTGGAGAGGAAAAGGGCTTATTTGAATTCTTGCATGTCGACTTTATACATCTTTACCCCCTCGGGGCTTTAAGTGTGTACATTGGTTTTGGAGGAAGATGTAATTCAAAATTTTGTGCATTGTCTCTTGTATACTTGCCTTGAATAGCTTGTACATTTGTTTTGTATGTAAACATTACATATGTTAGTGTTTTGTTATAAAACATCAACGGTTAAAATCCGTTTTTGATATACGTTATGGATAAGTTACGGTAATATAGATCAACGTATGGATTTTAGAAACATATTACTTAACATATTAGAGGTTTATTTGACATTAAAACAGTTGATGGAAGTGGTATTGGTGGTTTGCGTGACTCGCTTACTTTGGAAATGGTAAGTTTCGTTACATTTTGGATGGAAATAAAGCCAAAAATATTTCCATGAATAGGTTGCAATCTTAATTTATTCGATGGAAATTACATCTGAGAAATTATTGCATCTAATTTAATTGATGGATAATTACATAGAATAAAATTGTGGGTTGTTATACACATTTCTACCAAAAATGCCCGACCTCAAACGCAAACAAATGTAGGGAGGCAAAATCAATTTTCATAGCCAATAACCATCCCTTCATTTTGCCACATCCCGATGCAACTATTCTTGCCAGCCATAAAAGAAAGCAAACACCAAAACAAAAATATAGCTTAATCAGCATATTAAATCTTAAATCTGATCTCACATCAAAATATCCTACCATTTTGCACAGCCAAAAAAAAATCTTAAACCTTAAATTGATTTAATACTATTTCGTAGATAGCAAACAAGAAAATAATAATGTATATCAGCAAATTCCACGCAAAGCAATTAATAAAGAAAAGAGCAAGAATTATCAATAAATTAACAAAATAGAATAAACAATCAAACCTTAATCCATTGCATGGTGTATTTAGATTGAGGGGTTAGAGACCAAAACAATGAGATGTATGTTCTTATTTGTGAAGGTTGTGATCAATGAAGGAAACTCCGTTGCAATTCTTCAAAGCATCGATTAAGCTTCCCTACAAGTAACTATAACATTTCCACTAATGATCACATACCGCAAAACATATACACACAAAACTTATACCAACCTCAAAATGTACACAAATCCATTATAACTTAAAAACAACAACATTGCTACAACAAATCAAATAGCAACCTAAACCTCGGATATCAGTTCTTTGACATCGAAAACTACATACCCTAAAAACAAATTACACTTTGCGACATTACCTGCAACATTACCACTTATGATTACGAACCCTAAACTAAAGAAAACATGCAATCACGAATCAAATAGCAGCCAAACCTTGGTATCAATTCTTTAAACATTGAAACCATAAACCCTAAACAATCACCACACATTGAGATCCAAACCACCCAAGGTTGCAAAAATCGATAGGCGCTCGTTGGGCAGTCGGGTACCGCCTAACGATTAATCGGTTAGGCGGGGATTAATCGGATTGGACTTTATATATATTAAATTATAAAATTTTAAAATATATGCCTGATTTAGCCGATTTGGCGATTTTTCACGATTTTGGCGATTTCTATCCATAAAGAGTTTTAAACGATTTAGCTGATCTGGCCATTTATGGCCTTATTTCGCCTTACCTGAGCAATTTCACCCCCCACACACGATTAATTCATGCTACTCTTTATTAACCGATTTTTGACCAAACCGATTAATAAGGCCGATTAGTGAAAATCAAGGCTGTTAATCCTTGCCTAGGCGCCGATTAATCGGCCGCCTAGGCCGATTTTTGCAACACATAACCACCTAAATAAAACAACTATTGCATGTGTGTGTAGATAGAGAGAAATGACATAGAAGATAAACGAAGAGGCCAATCTTATTGGGAAAGGAAGGTTGTGACAATAAATGTGCAAAACATGTGTCCAACATGCAATGAGAGGCAAGTGAGTGGAGAACTTACTTCCACTTTTTAATCTCTCAAAGCTGCCGGTTTAGCTCGGCTAGCTGGGAACTAGTAGCGGTTCATGCAGTGGCTCCTAAGTGCTTCCAAGTCAATCCCTCCATCAAGCGATCCTAAATTCGGGGACTTCGCAACCTCATTGTCGTATCATCAAAATTTAAATCTATATGTTATATAGCATAATGTATTTATTTAGAAGTTAATTTACACAACATCGAAAAGTGATAGTAGGAAGATTAGAAAATCACCATAGTATTCACGTTGATGATTTAAGATTAAATAAACATTATTTAACAATATATATTTCTAGAACCATTTTTCATTTTTATAAATTTTTAAAAACTTGTTAAACTTAAAATGAGTAATAGGTTTAAATATTATTTAATCGTTAAATCATTAAATTTGTAACATTTTTCGTTTATATTTCAAAAACAATTCTCGCAATGACTACAAATTAAACTCGTAAATGTTGCGTTAATGGTCGCTGATGACATCAACTAACGTTACATTTATACCATAATTTTATCCCCGAATAAATTATCTTCTTTTATATAATTATTACAAGAATCGTTTTCTTAATTGATAAAATTTTAAATTGTGTAATTTCGAGTGATTATGTGGAAGACATTAAAAGGCGCACTTTTTAGTGAGCTTATAACGATAATATTCAAAAGAGTGTTATTTCTGCCTAATACGCAGTATCCAGAAAAGAAGATACGACGTATCAGCGCTTGGACTTCACAAGAAAACATGAATTTACAATTCCCAAAATGGCGTATCCAAGTTCCTTCATACGTTGTATCCAGCTAGATAGACATTCAGAGATTTGGTGAATAAATATAATTTGGGAAGTTATATCTAATTGATTATAAACTTAGCGCGCAATACACTGGGGGAACTCACCCTATACGCACCGTAGTTCATCATTCTTACGGCGTATTGGGTTGTTTTCCTTTGGAGTGCGGCCTAAGTTTATAATCAATTAGAACTATAACTTCCCCAAATTATATTTTTCACTAAATTCTGAATGTCTAGCTACTGGATACAACCGTAATAGTAGGAATGGATACGCCATTTTGGGAATTGTTAATTAATGTTTTTATTGTGAAGTCCATGCGCTGATACACCGTATCCTTCTTTTCTGGTTAAGGCGTATTAGGCCAGAAATAAGCAATCTTTGATTATTATCGTTTTATGCTCCAAAAAGTGCGCCTTTTATCATGTCTTCACAAATCACTCCGTAATTACTGCAATTTATAACTTTAAGCAATTAAGTAACGATTCTTGTAATAATTATATAAAAGTAGATAATTTATTCGGGATAAATGATGGTATAAATGTAACGTTATTTGATGTCATCAGCGACCATTAACGCAACATTACGGTGTTAATGTTGTGGGTCTTTGCGAGAGTTTGGTTTGTGAAATAATAATCGAAAACAATGTTACAAATTAATGATTTAACGATTAAATTATATTTTAAAAAACTATTACTCATTTTTAAGTTTAGCTAATTTTTTTATTAGTTTTTTTTTTTTGTTTTTCAGTTTTAAAAATTTTAAAAAATGAATAATGGTCTAGAAATATATTATTGTTAAATATGTTTATTTAATCTTAAATCATCAACGTGATACTATTGTGTTTTTCTTATCTCTACTTCACTTTTTGATGTTGTGTATATTAACTTCTAAATAAAATACATTATGCTATATAACATTAATTTAAATTTTGATGAGAGCCGACAATGTTGCGAAGCCGCCGAATTTAGGATCGGCTTGATGGAGGGAATTGACTTGGAAGCACTTAGGAGCCACGGCTTGAACCGCTACTGTTCACTAGCCGAGCTAAACCGGCAGCTTGAGAGATTAAAAAGTGGTAGTAGGTTCTCCACTCACTTGCCTCTCATTGCATGTTGGACACATGTTTTGTACATTTATTGTCACAACCTTCCTTTCCCAATAAGATTGACCTCTTCATTTATCTTCTATGTCATTTCTCTCTATCTACACACACATGCAATAGTTGTTTTATTTAGGTGGTTATGTGTTGCAAAAATCAGCCTAGGCGGCCGATTAATCGGCGCCTAGGCAAGGATTAACAGCCTTGATTTTCACTAATCGGCCTTATTAATCGGTTTGGTCAAAAATCGGCTAATATATTGATTAATCGGATTAAAAAAGGCTCGATTATTATAGGCATATATTGTCCTGGATCAGCTAAATCGGTTTAACTAGGTTTTGGATAGAAATCTGGCCAAATCGAGGGGATGTTAAATCGGACGCGATTAATGTCGGCAAAGTAGGCATTATTTTTTTCGAAAATTTTGTTTATGGTAACTTTATATAAAGTGACAATCCGTGTTTAAGTATTTGCCCGCTCACCTCTAGAACTGATTTAATCGTTGGGCGGTACCCGGAGTGTTCCAGAGAGCGCCTATCGATTGTTTTTGAATGATGCCATTTGTGTGGGTTGGATTCTCAATGTGTGGTTATTGTTTATGGTTTTTATGTTTCAATTGTTTAAAGAATTGATACTAGGTTTGGATGTGCTATTTGATTCGTGATTGCCTTTGCATGTTTTCTTAGTTTAGGGTTCGTAATCATAAGTGGCAATGTTGCAGGTAATGTCGCAAAGTGGTAATTGTTTAGGGTTTGTAGTTTCGATGTTCAAAGAACTGATACCGAGGTTTGGTTGCTATTTGATTTGTTGTTGCATGTTGTTTTTTTAAGTTTATGGATTTTGTAGTACATGTTTGGGTTGTTTAAGTTTTGTGATATATGTTTGGTATGTGATCATTAGTGGTTTATGTTATAGGTACTGTGGGTTTGCAGCTTATTCGTTGTCTTGAAGAATGACGGAGTTTCCTATCTTGATCACATACCTTCACAATAAGAACTTAATTCTCATGTGTTTTGAGTCTCTAACCCTCAATCTAAATTACACATGCAATGTTGTCAAGGTTTGATTGTTATCTTTTTGTTATTTTATTATATTTACTTGCTCTTCTTTTTTGCTTTGTGGAATTTGTCGGTTATATTGTTTTTGTTTGCTTATCTGATTTCGGTTGGAAAAGTCAATTTATGGTTTAGATTTATTTTGGCTTGGTTGCCAAAATTGGTGGATTATTTGATGTGAGATCAGATTTATGATTATATGTGATGTAAGCTATATTTTGTTTGGTGTTGCATGTCTTTTATGCTGGCAATAAGTGTTGCTTTGATGTGCAAAATGAAGGGATGGTTGGCTATGAAAATTGATTTGCCTCGCCTACATTTGTTTTGCGTTTGAGGTCGGGAATTTGTAGATATGTGTATAACAACCTACAATTTTCCTCTATGTAATTATCCATCTATTAAATTAGATGCAATTTTTCTCAGTGTAATTTCCATCTATTAAATTAGATGCAACCTTTTATGGAAAGATTTTTGCTTGTTTTCCATCCATAAATGTAACGTAACTTACATTTCCAAAGGTAAACGGGCTCACGCAACCCCAATACCATTTACAATCAATCGTTTATGTCAATATAAACATTTAATATCGTTAAGTAATATGTTCTTAAAATCCATACGTTATCTATTTAACGGGGTCTTTCCATTAACGTTTTTTTTCAAAAACGGATTTTAAACGTTGACGTTTATAACAAAACCCTAACTATATGTAATGTTTACATACAAAACAAATGTACAAGCTTTCAAGGTATGTGTACAAGTGATCAATGCACAAAATTTGAATTACATCTTCCCTCCAAAACCAATGTACAACACTTTAAAGCCCGAAGTATAAGTCGACATGCAAGAATTCAAATAAGCCCTTTTTCCCTCCATTTTTCTAAGGCATTTCGTACAACCTTTCTAGCATAAGTTACAACACTCCAATGCACCACATTTAAACATTTGTTACCCTCTATTTCACTCCACACAATCAAGGCAAACCCTATAAAAACCTAACCGGAAAACCCTAAACAACCCGATACCTCTAAAATAGTTTCGAACCAAGTTTTAAACCAGCCAAAAACCTTGAAAGCATTACTCCACATGATGCACCAATTGGTATGTGCCTTATTTAAAATAACCTTTTTATCTTTAAAAAACGAAGGCTAAAATAACAAATAAACGGGACTCAAAATGCCAAATATATGCTTGTTTTGCTAATTGTGTTGTGCAGGAACGGATATCTCACAAAAAGACGGAAAAAAAACCAAGCAAAAAAGCGACAAAACTAGACCAACGGATTTGAGATTAAAAGTGTGTGAAGCTCGGAAGCATAATCAAAGTTCAAGTGAACACTTCGAGCGAGAAAGAAAAAGCAAAGGAAAAATATAACTTGAGGGGACAAAATATGCCAAACCCCTAAGTTATATTGTTAAAGGAAACAAAGACAGGGGACTTGATTATGCCAAAATTTGGAGGAAACTTCATTTATAAAAAGAAAGAAGGGGTAAAAAGAGAATTGAAATGAAAGAAGATGTGGAGGGGAATTTTCTGTACACAAACCAAACCATACCTTAATCATCTATCAACCTCCTCTGTCACAAACCCATCTTGTTTTAATCCTTTTTCCCGCCAATACAAATCTGCAAGAACCCCTGTTTTGCTCCCATACTTTTCCCTGCAACACTCCACCAAACCACTTGACAAAACCCTTCCCACTCTCCCCACATGGCCACTGCCAAGTGGCAATCCAAGACATTTTCGATCCAAGGAATGAGAGGGAAAATACAAGGAAATTAAGGGCAAGGATATATATTGTGAGTTTATACTCACAATACTAGCACAAGGATAAGGCTTTAACTCAGCAAACCAATCTCAGTCAAGCTCAAAAAAAGAAAAGTCAATGAAAGTCAAACAGAAGACTTCAGCTTGTTTTTACCTTTTTCTTTGTATAAATAGGGCTAGTGAGCCATGTAGAAAAGAGAGTAATTTTTAGTTTTGAAGTGTGTAATTTTTAGTTTTTAATATAAAAAACTTTTTCCTTTCTGCAATTTGTAAAAGTTCCAAGTTTAATGAAATTTCAGTTTGTTTTTGCAATTCAGTGTTCAGTTTTCATTACTTAAGTTTGTTCTAAAAGAGTCTCTAGCTCTTTATTTGTGCTAAATAAGTGTTTAACTAAGTTTATATTTCTGCAAAAACAGTTTTTATAAACTGATTTACCTTTCATTGGAATTGTGGAAGAATTTTGGAAGTTGGTTGTAATGGGAAAACCAAATGGACTATACACCTAGCTTATTAATAAGTTAGGGAGATGTATAGCTGCCCTTTGGGTTTCCTCTTGTTTAGCTAGAGGTTCATTGTATGTCTCTTATTTAATTCTTGCACTTTTCTTTAAGGTTACTGTTAGCATTGCCTTATATTGCTATTTCTGTCTTATCCTTGGTAATAGTGTTAATATTATGCTTAATTTTCATTGGTTTAAGTTTTGTACATTTATTTATACTTTTGTTCTTTTAATATGTCATTTTTAGCTAAAAATTGCCTTTGCTTATTCAGCTTATCTAAGTGCTGTTAATTTCTATTGAAAATGGTTTCATTAGTTGCTTTATATGTTCATTTAATTCTATTTATCTTTAAAAGCTTTGGCCTATAAATCTCTTAAATTAGTTTTAAACAATATTGATTTTAATAATCGTAAAGGCGGATGTTTGGGTCAATGGATGGTGTTGTGAAATTGGGTATTTCGGTCTTGAATGGGTTGTGGTCTTTTGATAAATTCATTTAGCTATATTTAGGTCTTATAAGTGTTTAATCAAGTTTTTATTTGTTTGATTTTTAATTTCCAAGTTTATATTAGCTCATTTGTGAACTGTTGAATTGTGCTTAAGTAGAGTGCTTATTTTTGAGTATTAGCTTTAATGTAGATATTTAAGGCTTTGTTTGCTTATTAATTTTAGTGTTATATGCATTGGGTTAGTGTTGTTGTTATGTGCATATGTGTTTTAAAGTTTAAGTTAGAATCTGCATGCAGAGTTATATTAAAGAAAGGGATAATTAGCTTTTTTCATAAGCTACTTTATGGACTTTTTTAGTGTTTCAAAATATCTGTTGAGTCTTTATTATTTGTTTCATTGAGCTTATTAACAATTGGTTTTTAGCTTATAGCATCATATGAATCCCAATTCTAGCTCATTTTTTAAGCTAAAAGTGCTTATTTTCAGTAATTATCAAAATAATAGTAGTTTAGTATTTGTGATTTATTGTGCTTATTCCAATGGCTTATTTTTAATAGTAAATATGTGGGCTTAAATAGGACTCATTAGTGAGATTATTTCCAATAGCACATTTTAGTTGGCTTATTTAGGATTTTAGCTTATTTTCATTTTGGCATTATTTTTGAAAAAGTTAGAGTTTACTAATTTTGATTGCAAATTGAAGTTGAGTTAAAGTTGGTTTTTGGTTGAAAAGGCATTTTGGAATCATATTAAGCATCATATAAGCTTTCCACATAAAACTTTCCTTTTTTCATTTTTGGTTAATTCTTGTGCTTTTTACAGCTTATTTACTAAAAGTAAGTCTAAACCTTAAACTTTCTGCAATCAGCAGCTTATTGGCTTTTTGGGGGCTTTATTGAGTGCTTATTTTATAAGGGGGTTCCTTTATTAAAGTTGCTTAAAAAACTGAGTCTTCCGGACAACTTCTCGTGTTTTTGAGTTTTTGGTTAAAAACGATTTTTTTTAAAATCAGCAGTTTTGGGAGCCTAGTTTCTGCTGTGGTCGAGCCTCGTTTCTGCTGTTAGTGCTGTCGTTTTGCTGTGTAGTGCATCGTTTTCTGCTTGATAGGGTTTAAATTAATTTTTTCCCCCCTCATTTTCCATCCCCGCGAGTTTAGGTTTTGTTCTATTTGATTGTTTTAGGGTTTCCTTATACCTAATTTTGATCTCCCGTAGTTGTTAGGGACTTATAATAATAAAATCATTCTCAACTCATATCAATCAAACCAAGATCAACTTTCTATTGCAGCCTCGTTGGGACAATTACGACCCGGAATGGAAATCATACTTACGGAATTTTTTATCAATTGATTCTCTTATTATCTTATTTTTTTAGGTAGGTCTGACTTTTTACCTTGGTTCAATGGGTCTGAAAGAGTAGAGTTAGATTTGGCCTAGTATTTTATATAGTACTATAACCAGAGTCAATGTCGCTGGCGCGGCTGCCGGGCGAGGTTAGTGCGCGTGATACGATATGCGCTTAGCTGAATCTCTACGTTCTGATGTACAGTTGTTAGTGCTTAGTTGCTGAATAATATTCTCATTCGTTAGAACGAATACTCAAAAAATATTTTTCTTTTTTCGTTTAGACTTGGAGTTAGACATTGGAGATTGCATTGATAAAACTAATATGCAGTCTCGAAGAAATAAAAGATCACACTAAGTAGCTATTAAAAATACATTAGTCTAATTAAACAACGGATTGTGATGTAAAGTACATAAATTGGTATAAATAATAGTATACCATAAAAATGCTATAGAATGTCTAAATTGATGAGTGTATTGGTACACTAATTTTCGGGATTGTGAAGATAAGTGAGTTACCACTCGAACACAAGATTAGTTTATAAGATCTTTTGGTTCTATGCTCCATCTTACTACTCTATTCGTGTGCACATCACTTACGAGGTACGGCCTGCACCATCGAGTGTCGCATTACCCAAACCTGGACGTATATGTTGCTGGCCGTATAAGGAGCGTGAGGGGTTGTTGTTCCAAAAAGGGGACTACGACCCGGAAGAAAGGGAGATATAAGCTTCGCGCTATCAATCTCCTCCGCTCGCTTGGTCGTTTTTTTTCGAGATTGTGAAGCTTCCGTGAAGTAGGATAGGATTAATTTGGTTTAAGTCGTCTCTCTAAATTGTACCGTTTTATAATAATATTGTTCTGAAATAAAAATTACAAATAAATAATTAACCTAATAAATTTTTGAAATGACCAAATATAATAATATAAAATAAAAAAAAAAAAAAATTGTGTATTATTTTCTTTTTAAATTTCTATTTTGTGCGTGATGCGCACTCGATATCTGTCTCGTAATCAAAATTTGCTTCATCAAGAAGCTTCACCAAGTTATTGTTGTACTCTTCGTATCGAATACCCAGTTCAAGATCAGCACTAAGAGAATTCCATTGGCGTTAATCGTTCTATGGATCAATTGCTCGAGCGGCTACCTCACGAGGTTTACGTGGGATGCAATCGTTTTCAGGGTTTTAACCGCGAATTACTGCGAGAATCATTAGCTTGGTCTACTAAATCTTGTTCAAAAAAAAAACTATTTCTTTTGGACACGTTAATGGAAGACCCAATGATCATATCCGTTATTTCATCAGATCACTTTACAGATGAAGTTTCCCAACGTTTCCAGAGTAGTTCGGTTTTATGCTTTTGCTTTTCCCATTTTCCCTTGTGGGGAGCAGCCCGGGATTTGGCTCGAAAAGAACCCCTACTCTCGATCGATTGTTTCAAGGGCACGATCTGTGTTTCAAATTTTCATCAACAAATTTTATTCCTCCTTCTTTAAAAACAAACCAATCTTCGAAATGGATTATCACGAGATTTCAACAAACAATTCGGACGTACCGTTTTATCGATGCTTGGGATCGAGTTAATGATAATTCTTAGGGCATGCCCACATCACGGGGTTTTCAGAATGCATCATCTCGTTACTTTCTATCGCAATGCCTTAAACACTAATGATTCATGACTCATTGAACTCCGCTGCGTGGGGTGGTATTTTTTTGGGTTAAGTAGTGAGTTGACTAGAGATGGCCTTTTATAATTAACGAAAGCAACAAGCCAAAGTTTCGTCAATCACGTTGCAAGGCAGTCATTGACACAAAGGTAGGTGCGGAGCTCTTCCACCCCAAGCAGTTTCATCGTTGTTGCCGAATTTAAAAGATTTGGTTAGGGCATTTGCTTCCTAGACAAGAAAAAATCCAAGGCTCCACACTCCTACTTTCGCTCCCGGTTTTTTAAGTCAATAGAGCCAAGTTGTGTAACTTGCGGAGGTGCTAATTCTTATCATACAAATGTCCCGCACACCCTCTGGTTGCAACATGTTCCACGAGTAATATCCAAGCATATGTGTCTAAGCAACCGCGCTAATTTTAATCAAGGATCATATACCGGTTTCACGACACTCCGATGTTGTCTATGCAAATTCGACCTACCCTGGTTTTTCTCCCGTGCAAAATCATTCAAAAACAATCTAAAATTTCAATTAAGGAAATACTTCAATCAAATAAGGAAAGGGAGGAAATTACAATTACCCTTGTTACAGTTGGTCAATAATTTCAATCAAAGACCAATTTATCAACCCCAAGTTCATAAACCCGCCGTTTATCACAGCACCAAACTCCAATCAAGCTCCGGTTCCACAAGCTCAGGTGTGTCTAAGCTCGATTTTCGATAGCTACGTCAAAGCCTACGATTCAATTCATGAAAAATACTCAAATCAAATTACCAACTTGGCCTCTGCCAGGGCAAAACACACAAATCAAATGTATGGGGAATGCAAACTCAATTGGTAAGATAATAGCCAATTTGCTTTCCAGATGTAGTTCTAACACCCTTCCACTTCAGGGTCGGGAATCTATCACGGGTAACACCTGTTACCAACATATAAAGAAGATTTGAAAGGTGTCACCACCCGAAGTGGATGGTATACTCAATACGACCCACGATTCCTCCTACCACGTCTATCTTCCAATAAATCGTGATACCGAGGTCACTAAAGGATACGATGCCTCCGACTACAACGGAAGAGACAACAAACAGATGTCAACCTCGCGTTGTGCAAGTCAATCATCGAATATCAAATCTCCCAAAGCCCCGTTGTTGAATCCGTTAGTGCTCCTAAAGGTGTCAATCCTCATTTCCGTCGAGAGAAACGATTGGAAATACCGCCGTGTGAAAAAGACTAAGTACAATTGAGAAATTCTAGGAATTCTTCAAAGATTTGAATTTCGAAATTAGCTTATTGGAATGCTTTGACTCTTAATGCCCTATAAATTCGCAGCACTTTAAAAGACCTTAATCGGGAAACAAAGGTAGAATTGAAGTGAAATGGCCACATTTGAACGAAACTTGCTCGCGGTCATCCTTAACAAGTTGCCTAGAAAACTTGGAGACCCCGGCAGATTCCTTATCCACATGTGAATTTTCTAGATTAACACATGCTATGCCTTGGCGATCTCGGTGCAGCTTCAATCTTATGCCGTATTCGTGTGGACAGGATATCTCTCTTTCCGAGCCTTACCCCACATGCATGACGCTAGAGCTAGCAGACCGTTTCAGATCACTACACCAATCGGTATCGCAAAGACGTCCGTTGTTGGTTGGAAAGTTCCATTTCCAGCTGATTTGTGGTTGTTGGGTAATTTTGAGCAAGATCCCCGCAGAGTTACCTCTAATTCTCGTGAGGTGTTTTCTGAAGAAAAACTAGTCGTGCAATTAATCGATGTGGTCGAGGTGGAATTTCCCTTCGTGTTGGCAAAGAGGCTCATAACTTTCATCCTAGATCAACTTAGTGGTACACGGCAAATTTCATCCATATGACGGCAAACCGGGTTATTGAACGTCATTGATATGGCTAGTGAAGGATTACTCGGCAAGAGGTCGTATGGTTTTTTCTTGGATTCGGTAGCATACGGAAATCCTTCTCCGGTGCTTTGTGGCTTTGATCCTATTGTTGCTAAATTCATCTCCGGACCTTAAACTCACATTTGGAGGAATTGACTTTCCTACTGATTCGAGGAAGCAAATAGCGTTTTCTTGTCTTGATGTGATACACTTCACGGGGAAGTTGATCCGACTTTCTTCTAGTCGAGTAGTATCTACTTAGTGCCCGACGGGGACATTCTCATCCATAGAGAACTTCTTGAACAATGAACCACCGGAATCCTATTCCAAATCAAGGAGATTGTTCACCAGATACCAAGAAGAAAGATCAAACTTTGTGAAGCCAAAACTGTTAAATCTTTCGATTGATGAACGCCAGAGGTTTGAACTCAAAGGACTTGCCGCCCCATATTGTAAACGAATTCTTGGAAGATGAAACAAGTTATAGATGCTATTCATGCTTATAAGAATGTAAGTTTGTGGGGGAGAAAGCCGATTCTTGAGGAGTCTAAGGTTCTTAAAGGTCCAACATTAGCGGCCATTGCTTGGAATTCTATCCGACATTCAGGGTATTTAACACCGGAATTTTATTCCCACAAAATTCTAAATGGAAGAGGACTATTAAACCTGCAGGTTTCAGCAATCTTGAGAAGGGGTTAATCCAAAAATCCCACCGATGTCATAAAGAATGAAGTTGAAAAACTTCTCCTGACGCAGGATTGATTTTATCCAATCTCCCATAGTCCATGGTTCAGCCCGATACAATTGTGTGCCACAAAACCTTGGGTGATTTGACACGTATGGTTGCTCAAAATGACAGCAAAATGGGTTGATCCCGCTAACTCGATCTATTGTTTTTGCGTTACCGTGGGTGTCTCCCTAAAAACTTTGTGTGCGGTGGAGTAATATGCTTAAGCGACTAACCAGCCTAAGTTGCTCTCTAGTATTAGTTCGCGACCATTGGATTATAAAGTGCACTTTCCACTAGTGCCGTTTATGGAGGGTGTCTACTTGAGTCAGCTTCTAGTAGAGAGGCAGTTATGCTCTGAGGAATACTCGTATATATTGTGATTTGTATAGTGATTTCCTAAAGGTGTGCGTTGCAATGGATTCTCCGGGTTATTTTCCCAAATCTTTCCCTTTGACCCTATTCTCTTGTGATCAGAAAGACCAATTTACTTTGTCATACGGAACGTGTGCCTACTGACGCATGCCTTTAGGCTTTTGCAATGCACGGGCACGTTCCAAAAGGTCTATGTTGGCCCTTCTTTCACGACATGCGTTGAAAAGACAATGAAGGTCTTCTTGGATATGTCTTCTCGTCTTTGGGTATTCCTTTGAAATTGCCTCATCCCGATTCTTGAGAAAATGTTGCAAAGATGTGAAGACACCAATTTGTGTCTTAACTAGGAGAAGAGCCATTTTATGGTCAAAGAGGGCATTGTCCTTGGCCATAAAATTTCTAAAAATGGGATTGAGGTTGACAAAGCCAAAATAGATGTCATTGCCAAATTTACAGCATCCAACCAATGTCAAAGGGAGTTAGAAGTTTTCTTGGTTTGCCGGTTCTTTAACGGAGATTTCATAAAAGATTTTTCCAAAATATCACGACTATTGACTCATTCTTCTCGAAAAGAATACTCCAATTTCATCTTCTCTAATGTAAGCATCCAAGCTTTCCAAACGTTATAGAATTATATAAACCTTAACTGGCAAGCTTTCCGATCTTGGATTGCCCCAAACTGGGAATCTAACATTCGAACTTTTGTTGCGAGCAAGTGATTACGCCATAGGGGCACAGTTTTGGAGGCAAACGATCGTGGAAAAACACTTTCGGCCTATCAATTATGCTAGCACGACAATGACCAAGCGCTGATCTAATTTACACCACGACGGAAAAGGAAACATGTTAGCCGTGTGTATGCATTCGAAAATTCGGTCTTATCTTCATCATGCAACAAAAGCATAGTTGCATACGTGACCATTCCGCTCTCAATGTATCTCTTTGCCAAAAAAGATGCTAAAGCGAGATTGCTCCGAATGCGTTCTCCTCCTCCAAGAATTTGATCTTTTAAAGTTCTTGACACAAAAGGGAGCCGAGAACCTCGCAGCCGATCATCTGTCCATGAATTTGAAACCCGTTTATGAAAACTGTTCCTCGAAAAACCCTTAAAGAGATTTAATGAAACATTTCTCTCTCGAGTCGTTAAGTATGGTGACTTTTCGTGGGTGATTTCTAGTATCCCCGTGGTTTTGCCGACTTTGCACATTACCACAGCTGGTAACTTCGTTGTGTAAAGGGCATGTCAACCCAACAGAAAAATAAAGTTATTCAAGGTACGTAGAAACATATTTATTTTTGGGTATGACCTTTTTGTTTAAAAATTTGTGCGGATCAATGGTGATCATGGAGTGTTGTTGTTGTTTGTTAGGAGTTGGTGCACGGCAAAGGGAAGCTCTCGACATTGTCCGCTGGTTGCCACAATGGACACAGCGGGGGGAAATTCATGGTGCAGACCTTAACCGCCAAAAAAGATCCTTGATTATGGCTTCTTTTGGACCACCATTTACAAGGATGCCTCGAGTTTGTCAAAACTGTGATCGTGCCAAACGACAAGGGAAAAAAATTCGGCAACCGGGATGAGATGCCTCAAAATACCATCCAACGTTTGTGAAATTCTTGGGACGTTTGGCGGCATCTGACTTTGATGGGCCCGTTCTCTCGTCTCGAAGGGAACAATTATATTCTCATGGCCATTGATTACTTGTCAAAATGGGTTGAAGTGAAAGCGCTCCCCACCAATGATTGCAGAGCGTTTGCAAATTCCTAAAAATACTCTCTTCGCCAGATTTGGTTTGTCCCTGTGCTATCATAAGTGATCGCGGAACTCATTTCTGCAATGACCAATTTGCAAAGGGTCATGCAAAGTAAATATGGAGTCCACTCAAAGTCTCTCCACCGCGTATCATCCACAAACAAGTGGGCATGTCGAGGTGTCAAATCGTGGTTTGAACGTATCCTTGAAAGGCAATGGTGAAACCGTGCTTCCTGGTCGGACAAACTAGATGATGCTCGATGGGCCTTCCGCCACAGCTTACAAAATGCCTTAGGGTGTACCCTTAAAAGCTTTGTGTGTATGGTAAAGGCATGCCTTCTTCTTGATGCGAGCTTAGCACAAAGCCTAATTGGGCCTTGAAACAAGCAACACTATGTTATTTCTACTGCGTTTTGATCAACCAGAAGTTTCAACTCAAATGAAACTTATACGAAATTCGTGGATTCATTGCCTTTGAGACTCATTGATCTATAAGGAAAAAACAAAGAGTATCCATGACTCCTAGATCCAAAAGCGCGTTTTAAACGTCGATGTGATTCGAGTCCTCCTCTTTAATTCAAGATTGAAGATTTTCTCGGGCAAACTATAATCCCGTTGAGAGTGGGACTATTCCCATCACTACAAGTCACTTTCCTTCAGAACTGTTGAGCTATCTCAAGCCAACGGGCCGAATTTCAAAGTGATAGATGGTCTTTCAGTAATTAAGCACTACTTTGGTAGGGGACGTTACCACAATTGGTAGTCTCGGATCTCAAATCATTACCTAATGTCCAATAATATCAGGTGATGCGGTCAAGCATATAGCGACCTTAAAACAAGCGCTTCGTGGGAGGCAACCAATGGCTTATCGTAGTTGTATTTGTTTTGAAAAGTATTGTTTGTGTGTGAGATTGCTTATCTTTTCTATCACACCGTGTTTCGTGTTGTTGTTTATTGTCCTAGGTTTGACCAGGATTGTGAAGGCTCTCGTATTCTCGGTTTTGTCTATTCGATCACTCGAGCTTCAAATCCTCAGCTTCATTTTGGGAATCCCGATATCCTAATCTAATCGACTAACATTTTTTTTGGCATACTTCATAAGGTCCCTCTAGGATTAAGTGATACCCTTCAAAAACATCGACGAGATGTTTAGTAATAGTTTGGGGGGGTCGCTTCGATTTTGTTTGTTGCATGCAGCATTGTTACCACATATTCCCGTATTTTTCACCCAAAATTTTTGCAAAAATTACCAAAAAATGAAAAAAAAAAAAATTCATAAAATAAAATAAGTGTTTTTGTTCACAGTTTTTGACTTTCTTTTTGGTGAATGAGAATAATTTTTGACATCGATCGGGCGTATTGCTGCCCTAGATTGTTCCTTCAGGCCAAGCTTTCACGATTTTATTGCTTTGAATTTTAAAAGGTATGTAAGAACAAGGGAAAATGCTAGAGTTAAATATGAGTTTATGTGTTAAGCAGATTCGTCTCAAAACTTATATGAATATAACATTGCTGTTCTTTTTCTCCCATATAAGCTTGTATCCACCTTATATAAGTGCTTGTTCAACTAAGTCAATCGATGTTTTTAGATTATAGCTTCTAATATGTTGTTTCTGCTACTTTAAACAGCAAGGTTATGAAAAGATAAAATGCCAAAGTTGATATGGAATTGAATAAAAATGCATAACAGGAATATGTAATTATTGCCAATGAAGCATACATTTGATCATATCGAGCTGTGTTGACTGTGTCAGAGTGATTTTTTTTTTATACCCCACTCCGCTATCAACGAGGTGAGGGTTCAACTAAGAAGTCTTTACTTTCTAGGGATTTGGTGTGTCTGTGATATTCTCACGGGAAGAAAGGTCTAGTGAAGGGATCTCAAACTAAGACACCATCCTTAAGCCATATTAGGAAGAAGGTGTTGATGGGATTTCCCACACTACGCTAGGCTAACGAGGTGGGTTTTAAAACTAAGAACACCGGTCGTTGGTTTGTGATATCCTACTAGGGTATTGAGCGGTGCCTTGGGTAGGTGGTTAAAATAAGCAAACACATTCTAGCTTTTTTAGGAACTTATGGAAAAATGAAAATTTGTTGCAAAAAATGTCATTTGGTTTTACATCAAGTTACAAGTTACCTAATAAGTTGTTGCTTTGAGTAGTGATTCATCTTGGATTATGTCTATGAAAATAAGTTTCTATGGTTTTTGAATTCGAGCACATTACAAATTCAATATGTTTATACCCTTGTTGGAGGGTAGTTAAAAGTTCACAAGTATAGTATGAGGCTTCTTACATCTAAACTTATATCGACAATGATCTTGTTTAATTGCTTAGCTTGGGGCTTGTGAAAAAATCGGGGACGATGAAATTATCCGTCAGGACGTCCGTGGATTATTCTACGAACGTTATCTTCATTCTATGATCTCCATTGTTGATATAAATAATAGGAAGTCAAAACTATTGTATATAGAAAATGAAAAAAATTTAGATGTAGTTGTGTGTTGTTGTAAATATAAAAAATTGGTGAGAAACAGGGACTTGTTGACGAGGGCTATTGTTTATATTGTTCCTTTGATAAAAGCTTGGCTACTTTTCCCCAAGTTATTAGCCGAGGGGATTATGAGATTTTTGGTTCTCTCGAGTGCTTTTCTTCATAGCATTGCGTTGGGACACGCACATCTTTTATGTTTGGGGGATTTGGTATGTGCTTACATATACACATACCTTTTACCTTAAAAACGAGCTAAATTAACCAAATGTACGGACTCAAAATGCCAAAATATTTGCTTGTTTTGCTAATTGTGTTGTGAGGAACGGATATCTCATATAAAAGAGACGAAAAACCAAGCAAAAGCGAGAGTGCTAATAAACTTAGAGTACACGGGATGGGGGAAAAGTGTGTGAAGACGGATTTAGCCCGCAATCTAGTCAGTAGGGTCAGACTAAACTACCGTTAGTAGTAAAACAGCGCACGAGATTTAAAGTGCTGTATGATCTTTGAGGGGTCCATACAAAGTTGGCCTAATCCCCTAAGTTATATTGTTAAGGAAACAAAGGAACTAAGATGCGGATCTGAGATATGTGCAGCACATTTGGGGAAACTTCATTATAAAAAAAGAATAAGACCAAGGGGAAAAAAAAGGGAGAATGAAAAGAAGAAAAGATGTGGAGGGGCTTCTTATTGTAAACAAAACCAAAACATACCCTTAATCATCTTCAACCTCCCTCTGTCAAACCTCACTTGTATAACCTTTTTACCGCCAATACCAAATACAGCCAGCACACCTGTTTTGGCTCCATACCTTATTTCCCTGCAAACACTCACAACCACTTTGACAAAACCTTCCCACTCACCCCACATGGCCACAAGGGACAAGTTGGCAATACATAGGACAGTTTCGATCCAAGAAATGAGAGAAAATACAAGGAAATTAAGGGCTCAGGTTATATTGTAGGAGTTTTGCTCAGTACTCACAGTTATGCATAGCCACGAATAACGATAGGTAGTCATTGACTGATAGCTCAGCGAATTACTTGATAAGGCAAAGAGAAGTCACTGTACATGCTAAGAGTCAGAGAAGGGCTAGTGAGAAGAGCAAACAGTAAGATTCAGCTGAGCATGGTGTTGTTGACCTTTTTTTGTGGTGTGTTAAAGTGTAGTGAGCTGGTGGGAAATAGAAACTGTGGGATAGAGAGTAATTTTTAGTTTATGGAAGTGTGTAATTTTTAGTTTTTAATATACTAAATATAAAAACTTTTTCCTTTCTGCAATTTGTTTTAGTTCAAGTTTAATTTGATAATTTCAGTTTGTTTTGCAATTCGTTGCCAAAGTTTACTTTACATAAGTTTGTTTAAAGAGTCTCTTAGCGCTTTATTTGAGCTCTTAAATAAGTGTTATCCCTAAGTTTAAATTCTGGCTAACCAGTTTGTTTAATATACCTGTTTATTAATTTGCATTTGAAATGTGGACATGCTTTTTGGAAGGTGGTTGTATAATGGAAAACCAAATGGACTCATAACCCACTAGCGTATTTAATAAGTTAGGGAGCTTTTAGATGCCTCTGTTGGGTTACTCTTGTTAGCTAGTGGGCTTTGTAAGTCTATTATTTATATTCTTGCTATTTTCGGTATGGTTTACTGTTTGAGCATTGAGTTTTTATTGCGTTTTATTTCTGTCTTATCTTGCCTTATTAGTGTTTATATATGCCTTTATTTTTCATTGGTTTTTAAGCTTTTGTTATTTTTTATACTTGTTCTTTTAATATGTCATTTTTAGAACTATATTGCCATTTTTGCTTTTGTCACTTTCTAAGTGCTTAATTTCTATTGTGAAATTGGTTTTATTAGTGCTTATTAGGTTCATATAATCATTTTTCTTTTAAAAAGCTTTGGCACTAAATCTCTTAAACTTAGTTTTTAAAAAATGGAATTCCATTATCTTATAGGGGTGTTTGGGGGCGTCAACGGCTTGGGTCGGGCGGGGGAAAATGGGTATTTCGGCTTGAATGGGTGGGGGGTCATTTGGATAAATTTCTTTTAGCGATATTTACGGGTATGTATAGATGTTTAATCAAGTTTTTATTTGTTGGAATTTTCAGTTTCCAAGTTATTATTAACTCTTTTTGTGTAATTGTTATTTTTTGCTTCGTAGAAGTGCTTATTTTGAGGTCTTAAGCTTAAAGTAGATATTAAGCTTTGTTTGCTTAATTTTAATTTTAGGTGTTTATATGCATTGTGGTTACGTGTTGTTTTGTATTGTGCAAAATGTGTTTTTAAGTTTAAGGTTTGAATCTGCACCTTTGGAGATTATGGGAGAGTTATAATAGGGATAATTAGCTTTTTCATAAGCTCTTTATGGTTGAGGTAAGTGTTTAAAAATATCTTTTGAGTTCTTTTATTTATTGTTCATTGAAGCTTAATTCCTCAATATGTTTTTAGCTTATATCCTCATAAAGCAATCCAATGCCTTGTCTTTTAAGCTACATAACGTGATTATGTTTAGATAATAATCATAAAAATTAGTTCGTTCTAGTACTTTTGTGCATTATTGTGCTTATTCCAATGGCTTAGTTAATAAAATTAAATAAGGTGGGCTTAAAAGGACTCTTTTGTGAGCTTATTTCCAAAAGCACACCTTTTCAAAGTTTTGGACCTTATTTAGGATTATTAGCTTATTTTCATTTTGGCTTATTTTAGCAGAAAAAGTTAGAGTTTACTATATTTTGATGACAAATTGAGTTGAGGTTAAGGTGTTTTTGGTTGAAAATGCTTTTTGGAATCAGATTAGCCAAATTATTGCTTTCCAAAAACATCTTTCCTTTTCATTTTGGTTTATTTTTGAGCTTTTTACGCTTATTTCTAAAAGTAAGGTACAAACCTTAACTTTCATGCAATCAGCAGCGTATTTGGCTTTTTGGCTTCTTAATGAATGCTTTATTTTTATAAGGTTCCTTTATAATAGTTGCTTAAAAACTTAAAAACTGGTCCAGGCCACAAATTTCGGGTTTGAGTTTTGGCCCTCTTACTTTAACTAAAACCAATTTTTTTATAATCAGCAGTTTTGGAGCCTCGTTTCTGATGATGGTTGAGCCTCGTATTCATGCTGATAGTGCTGTGTTTCTGCTGGATTGTGCATCGTTTTTCTGACTGATTAGGGGTAAATATTAAATTTAATTTAATTTTCTTCCCTCATTTTTATGCCCGTTTTGGTTTTATTCATATTGATTGTTAATTTCGGTTTCCTTATACCTTAATTTTCTTCCCGTTAGTGATGTTCAGGACTTATTAATAAAAAAAAATCATTCTACTCAATCCTCAATCAAACCAAGTACAACTATTCAATTGCAGCCTCGTTCGGGACTCATACGGACCCGGGAGGGAATCATACTTCCGGAATCTTTTTATCATTGATTTCTCCTTATTATTTTATTTCTAGGGTAGGTCTTGACTTTTTACCTTGGTCGAAGGGCTGAAAGGTTAGAGTTTGGATTTGTCCGTAGTTAGTATTTTTATATATTTATATTGCGAGTAGTCAAACCAACTTGCCTCCACCACTTGATCACCTACCTTGCACCCCAAGTAAAGCACCTTTGTCACCTACTTTCACCATCAAATGCCGCCAACCTCACCACCTACTGTCCTCCACCATTTGGAGATTCAAGCCACCATCTCTACTCTTTAAACCACCTTCCATGCTATTCCTTGCTTCTAATAGTCACAACCGTTGCTAAAACGTGATCACTACTCTTCATAACTTGGAACACTTTCAACTCTAATTGGACATTCTCCTTCCTTGGCCTATATATTACTTGAACACATACTACATTTCCACAACTCACCTTTTAAGCTAAATTACTACCTCAATATGTTGGTTCTAACCAAGACATAGTAGAAAAGTAAGGATAGGTTAAGCTAATTGAAAAATGATGCCCAAAAGTATAAGTAAGAAAAAGTGTTATTGATTCATCTCCAAGGTTTTGGATCATATTCAAGCCTTTTGTGACCCATTTCGGCGTTCTTGTAAGCCTCACAACTTGTTCAATAAGCTCTTGAATACATGTTAGATCATGTTTAAAGCTGTATTTGATGCAACTTGTATAAGCCTTTAGCACACATTAAAAATCCATTGCGTTTGGTTTGTCTACAACCTAACGTCGCCAAATAATTTTTTGGACCACTAATACCTAATATGAACTACGTAATTAGCTATCTAAAGCTTTTAGAGTCTGTTTCTGCTCTTATATCATGCATCCTTAATTATTTTAATCCTTTGAAAATCTAATCTCCACCTCTTTATGCTCCATCAAATACCTACAATGGTTTATTATTCTTAAAACCTAACACTCTCTTTTGTTTTTAAAACCTAAAAAAGCTCTTTTCTGTGAATCCTATAAGCTAATAAGCCATATAGCTGTTTAAGAATTAAGATATTTCTTAATATGCTCTCTTTCACGTTTATAATTATTAAAACTAATCCTTAATGCCTAACCCATATTCGGTTATTGTTTCTAAACACTAACGTGCCCATTTTGGTTTTTTAAGCTCAATAAGCTCTTTTCTAAGCTTTCTAGCTCGTTAAACGTACTTATTTTAGCTTATAGTAATATGCTATTGCTGCTAATTAATTTCGAGATTAAAAAATACAAAGTATATAGATTTTGGACTTTGTATTGCAAATCGTTTTGCACGAGGGGTATATATTGTAACTTTTGAAATTATTAAACTTTCGGGCCAAAAGTGTAATTACTCCAAAGTTAAACCACAGAGGCCTCGTTTGCCCAATTTCATAGTTAAAGGTTTAGTATTTTAATAAAATATCATTGTCTAAGGGTTTTTTTTTTAATGTGTTAATTATTTAGTCCTCGGGGATATATTGTCATTTTCATATCTCTTTAGGTAATATATGATAATATTTTTATATTTAATTATACAAAATTATTTAAATATTTTTTAGACTCGATTTTTTTAAAGCACGACACAATTTTCGTTACCATTCGTCAGATTTCATAACACTATAAGATAATTATGTTATATTTTTAAACCATTATTTATCATCCACTAGACTTTTGAAGAAACTTAAAAGATTAAATCCTATCATTTATTATAAATAGTAGATCACGTTACTAGGGAATTTTATGTGAGGGGCTTTCATTTGGGTAGACATTTTGACGAATAGCTGGATTTACGATTTAAATGTGTCCCTAGCTCCTCACAAAGGGTTTTTAAACCTACACATTGACCTATGGACTTATGATAGCTCCGAACAGTGGATTGATACTTTGTTTTCACAAAGTACAATAAACCAAAATGGAATATTTACGCGTTAAATTTATTTGAAACAAAGTTTGAATATATATAAACAATCGAACTTAGATCTTGAACATATTATCCCAGGTTGCCGTGACGAAGCTGTTTATCCAACTTGAATTACTTTTCACATACAATGTTTGAACTACCTTATTAAGGTGAGTTTCATAGTCCCACTTATACATGTTTTCTAAACTCCGTGGGGGAGTGACAATGCTATGAAAAATATGAAATACAAGTATTTCTACCAACTGTTGTAATCCTGATATATTATTGCCTAAGTACCTCTATTTGCCAAAAGGCCCACCACTATCATGAATCGTTAATTACTTTGTAAGTAAGCGCGAATGCCGTAAATAGATCTATTGGGATTAAACTTCCCCGTCCAGGTATTATGTAGTTACCTTTACATAGGCCTGAGGGACGCATTTCTTTGAGGATACTCCGAGGTTGTTTGGACAAATGCACAGATTATAGTGGCAAACAACTTATGATTAACATTTACTTAAGGTTCGGTTTGTCATGAAGCTTAGTGCTTTAATTAAATATTCGTTACCATTGATAATTTATTCGTTGCAATTATTTACTATTACATTGACTTGTATTCAACTACTTACATTCAAACTATGTTATATTTCACTCAACCTTGTGTTGACACGTGTCTTTTTAGCATGTTTATTTTCTTTCAGGTAATATTGCGAAAAACCTATGGCACGGAAGTGGCATTGGACTTGAGGATGTCCAAACTTGTTATCATTCAATACTTTTGTTTTCAATGTACTTCGGACCTCTTTTGTATAAACTTGAATATATTATATGAATGATAACCTAATTTTCCTCAAAAAGTCTATTTTGAGTCGTTTTCTATGATTATGATGTTGATTCATGAGTGATTAACCACAATTTAGCTTCGCTGCTTTATGTCCAATTAGGGGTGTGTTTAACAGATTGGTATCAAGAGCCGCGGTTATAGAGAACAAGGTTAAAACATAAAAAATCTAATAGTACGTATTTATTGTCATTCCAAGAATAGTTCCTCCGTGCCTGCCACTATATTTCCTGAATAGTTTGTTTAAGATATTTAACTTTTATATAATAACTTATGTTATTTTTCCACTGGGTTGTTACTGAATCATGTATACTCCCGACCTTTATCTACCACTATTATCGTACTTCTAAATTCAGTTGTTTATGATGCTTTTTCCTTTCAAATTCTCCTGACCTATCCAAGGCCTTCACTGGAATATTCTCCTAGAATCATCGGGAAACACCTCTTCTGACCCTTCAGAGGATTTATCTAAGGATCTTTTGTATTCGCTAGCCATCTCACCTTTCCATGATGATCCATATATGAAGGTCATGCAAGCATATAATGCTACTAATAATGAATCACCTATTCCACCACCACGAGCTCCTATTGCTCCACCAACTGTTTTGCCTCCATCTCCAGTGTTACCACCATCACCACTATTTTGATCCCCGAGATTTCTTTCTTCCCGAGGAGATTTTGCCACCTCAGAAACGATCCCATTTCCTATCACCCTTCTCTACTGATTCCTCTCACCCACCTTAGGTATTTGAGATGGGAGAGAGTTCTCATATGGACACATTTGGAGCGCCATGTGAAACAAAATCGAGACTATTTTGATCGCTTAGATGAGCTCCCTCCGATCGCATTGAGACATAAAGATAATGATAGAAGGTTTGAGTAAGGTCGATCTAATCATACTGGGAGATTTTGGTTACTATCCTATCTGATTCCAATGTTAAGGATGCTTTTTGCTCTACGAACCCTCCTGACTATACTCCGGCTTCACCAAACTATTTCCCAGCATTACCGAGAAACACTCCTTCTGACTCTTCAAATGATTTATCGAAGTATCTTTTGGCCTCACTAGCTATCTTACCTTTTTACGATGATTCGTATATGATGGTCATGCAAGCATATAATGATACTAGTAATGAATCACCTATTCCACTACCACAAGCTCCTATTGCTCCACAAACTGTGTTGCTTCCATCTCTAATGTTACCACTATCACCAATGTTTGATCTCCGAGATTTCGTTCTTCTTGAAGAGATTTTACCACCTCAAAAATGAGCCTGTTTCCTGTCATCCTCCTCTACTGATTTCTCTGCCCCACCTCAGGTATTTGAGATTGGAGAGAGTTCTCATAAGACGCATCTGGAATGCCATGAGGAATAGATCGAGACTATTTTGATTCACTTAGATGAGCTCCCTCTTGAGCATATTGAGTACATGGAAAATAAGATAGAAGGTCTTGGTAATGGTCGAGTAATCATACAGCGGGATTTTGACCAACTAAAAACTGAACTTCAAGAAGCCCGTACTCGAATTTCTGGATTTCAGAAAGAGCAAATAAGGCATGACGACGAGATTGTTCTTGCTCGCGTTAGGACTTCTACTTTATAGATACTCATCGAGGATATCCAGATTCGCCACCGATCAGATATGAAGAATCTTCTAAACAAGATCCATAAGCTTAAGAACCACAAGGGAGGACCACCAGACTACTATACTAGATCTTTGTCATTTACAGCTTTTGTTAGAATCCAACCACTGGATGTGTGGCATAAATAATGACACTTGTCAAATTTTAACTATGTAAAATATGTAGACAAGTTGTTTATGACTAATACAGTGGTGATTCCATTATACCTCGCTATTTCAGGATATCGATTTATGTATGTCGTGGTTGTATATCCTATACCATGTGTTAAGGTTGTTCATGTATCGTATCTTAAGTATCCGAGATTACTATGGTTCTCTTACCATTCGGTCTTCTCAAACCTTTGTACCCATATATGATGGATATGATCAAAACATTGAGCATAAAAAATTTGGAATCTAAGACTTCCAAATGAGTCTATCTTTGCAGAATTAGATAACTCGTTATGGATCATACCGTAACCACTGGGAAGTGAACCAGTCCCCGAGAAACTTAATGAGTTACATGC
This sequence comes from Tanacetum coccineum, assembly GCA_026074375.1. Classification (NCBI taxonomy): domain Eukaryota; kingdom Viridiplantae; phylum Streptophyta; class Magnoliopsida; order Asterales; family Asteraceae; genus Tanacetum; species Tanacetum coccineum. The sequence continues at coordinate 36,509 of BQNB010010947.1, forward strand.
TTGTTAGAGTGTCAATTCTAAAATTTTCTGTTATATCCTGTAACGTAATATCAAAGAATGTGTATTTCTTTGTTCAAACTTGTACCAAATAAGAATCCATACAATGATATATTCTTATTTTGTGTTGTCTTATAAATGTTGATAGAATGGCTCCCAAGAGGACATCAACATCTGCAGCACCAGACATGACTCAGGCCGCCATCAAGAAACTAGTTGTTGATAGTGTTGTCGTAACTCCGGAAGCGCAAGCTGCTACAATGGCAAATGCTGATAATACTAATAGAAACACCAGACATTGTGGAACTCCTGTAGCAAGAAAATGTAGTTACAAAGAGTTTATGAGCTACCAACCTTTCAATTTCAAAGGTACGGAAGGCGATGTTGGCCTCATCCGCTGGTTTGAACGAACTGAATCGGTATTTTCCCGTAGTAACTGTACCGAGGACTGCAAAGTGAAATTTGCTACTGGTACTCTAACTGAAGAAGCTTTGTCCTGGTGGAATTCATTCGCCCAGCCTATTGGAATAGAGGAAGCTTACAAGATTACCTGGTACGAATTTAAAAGGCTCTTAATAAAGAAGTATTGTCCCTGAAACGAGGTCAAGAAAATGGAAGATGAATTTTACAATCTGACTGTAAAAGGAAATGATCTCAAGACTTACATTAGAAGATTCTAGGAATTGGCAGTTTTATGTCCAACTATGGTGCCAAATTCTGAGAAACTTATGGAAGTCTTCATCGGGGGATTACCCCGAAGTATTGAAGGAAACGTTACCGCTTCAAAGCCTCAAACTTTGGAGGAAGCTATTACCATAACCCAGAGGTTAATGGATCAAGTAACAAAGCACAATTATGTGCAAGGAACCTATGATCATAAATGAAAGTTTGATGATAGAAGAACCTTTACCAACAACAACAACTACCAGAATAACCATAACAACAATAGCAACTGCAACAATGATCACCAACAACAACATAATAGAAGGCAAGAAACCATCAGGGCTTATGTTGTCACCCTAACTGAAAATAGTAGGTATACTAGAAGCCTTCCCCAGTGTAAGAAATGCACCCTACATCACACAGGACCTTGCACTGTCAAGTGTTAAACTTGCAACAAGGTGGGTCATCTGACCAGGAACTGCAGAAATAAAGGGCCAGCCACTAGAAGCAACCTGCAAATAGTGTTAGTAACTTGTCATGCTTGTGGAGAGAAAGGGCATTACAAAAACCAGTGCCCAAGAGCAAACAACAATGAACATGGAAGAGCATACTTGCTGAGGGACAAGAACCAAAATCCGAATGTAGTCACGGGTACGTTCCTTCTAAACCAACATCTAGCTAGAGTATTAGTTAATTCAGGAGCCGATAAAAGTTTTGTATCCATATCTCTTGCTTCTATGCTTAATATCCCACCAATTACACTAGATACCACTTATGACATTGAAATGGCCGATAGAAACCTAGTAGGCACTAATACCGCTATCCAGGGTTGCACTCTGATTTTGCTAAACCAACCTTTCGAAATTGGTCTTATGCCGATTAAACTCGGTAGTTTCAACGTCGTCATTGGTATGGATTGGTTATCCAAGTATCATGCTAGAATTATCTGTGACAAGAAAGTCATACACATCCCTATCGACGATGAAACTTTGATCATCTGAGGTTATCAAAGTAAAACCTGACTAAGCCTCATATCCGGTATTAAAACTGAAAGATATATATCCAGGGGATATCAAGTTTTCATAGCCCAAGTAATAGAGAAGAAGTCAGACGAAAGACGACTGAAAGATATACCAAAAGTTTTTCCTAAAGATCTACCTGGCCATCCTCCAGTTCTCCAAGTAGAATTTCAAATAGATTTAATTCCAGGAGCGGCACCAGTAGCCCGAGCACCTTACATATTAGCTCCTTCAAAAATGCAGGAACTATCTGATCAACTACAAGAATTAGCAGACCGAGGTTTTATCCGACCGAGTACTTCTCCTTGGGGAGCTCCTGTCTTATTTGTTAAAAAGAAAAATGGATCTTTAAGAATGTGTATCGATTACCGGGAGCTGAATAAACTCACCGTAAAGAATCGTTACCCATTACCCAGAATCGATGATTTATTCGACCAACTTCAAGGTTCGAGTGCTTACTCAAAGATTGACTTAAGATCAGGCTATCATCAACTGAGAGTCAGGGATGAAGATATTCCCAAGACTGCTTTCAAAACGCGGTACGGACACTATGAATTCTAAGTGATGCCATTTGGTTTAACTAACGCACCTGCTGTGTCCATGGATCTCATGAACCGTGTGTGTAAACCAAACTTGGATAAATTTGTGATAGTGTTCATCGATGATATTCTCATTTACTCTCGTAACAAAGAAGAACACGCGGATCACCTAAGAATAATCTTGAAACTACTCAAAAAGGAGAAATTATATGCCAAGTTATCCAAATGTGATTTCTGGATCAGTATTGTGTAGTTTCTTGGGCACATAATTGATAGCCAAGGAATTTACGTTGACCCCGCCAAGATTGAAGCAGTTAAGAATTGGGCATCTCCTACTACACCCACAGAAGTACGCCAATTCTTAGGACTCGCCGGTTACTATCGAAGATTCATCAAAGGTTTTTCGAAGATTGCAAAGCCTTTGACTATATTAACCCAGAAAAACAAGAAGTATATCTGGAGAGAAGACCAAGAGTCATCTTTCCAACTGCTAAAACAAAAATTGTGTGAAGCTTTAATCTTAGCATTACCAGAAGGAAACAAAGATTTTTTCATTTACTGTGATGCATCACTCTAAGGTTTGGGAGCGGTGTTAATGCAAAGAGAAAAAGTTATTGCATATGCATCCTGACAACTCAAGCCTCATGAAGAAAACTATACCACACACGACCTCGAATTGGGAGCAGTAGTGTTCGCTTTTAAAATTTGGAGACACTATATGTATGGCATAAAGTGTACTGTGTTCACTGATCATAAAAGTATTCAACATATCCTTGATCAGAAAGAGTTAAACATGAGACAACGTCGTTGGATAGAATTGCTCGCAGATTATGATTGTGAGATTCGCTACCATCCTGGAAAGGCAAATGTTGTAGCAGATGCCTTAAGTCGGAAGGACGAATCAAACCACTCTGAGTTAGAGCATTAGTCATGACCCTTCACCTAAAATTACCAACACAAATCCTCGAAGCCCAAACCTAGGCAATCAAAGAAGAGAACATCAAAGGTGAGAACCTATGAAGAATGGACAAAGCATTTGAAGTACATCCTGATGGAACTCGTTGTATTAAGAATCGAAGTTGGTTACCACTCTTTGGTAATTTAAGAGACTTGATCATGCATGAATCACATAAATCGAAGTATTCCATCCACCCAGGTTCTGACAAGATGTATCAGAATCTAAAGAAACTCTATTGGTAGCCTAACATGAAGGCAATCATCGCTGAGTATGTTGGCAAGTGTTTAACATGCTCTAGAGTTAAAGCAGAATGATAGAAGCCACCCGTCTTACTAATACAACTAGAGATTCCTACATGGAAATGGGAAAAAATAAAGATGGACTTCGTTACAAAACTACCTAAAACCTCAAACGGACATGACACAATTCGGGTCATTGTAGACCGTCTTACCAAATCAACACATTTCATCCTCACTAAAGCAACACCAATCTGTAACACCCCCTTATTTAACATATAGCAGCGGAAGCTAATTTGGGGTATTACTTCACGAATCAACAGTCATAATCATAGAAAACAACTCAAAAGAGACGTTTTAGAAAATTTAGTTATCATTCAATATTATATCAGAGTTTTACTAACAGGAGGTCCCAAAATACATATGAAAACATAAAATTTTAAATGATAACAAGTTTGGACGTCCTCAAGTCTAATGCCACTCCGTGCCATAAGTTGCTCAATTACCTGAGATAAGCATGCTAAAAGGGTCAACACAATGGTTGAGTGAAATTTACAGTGTCTGAAATGAAATAGTTGAATACAAGTCAATGTAATAGTAATAATTGCAACGAATACAATTATCATGGTAAACAATATTATATTATTGCACTAAGCTCATGACACCGAAACTTAAGATATTCACAAGTTATTGCCCCAGCGGGTGCTTTGCCAAACACCCGAAGTTCCTCAAATGAAATGCGTCCGCTGGCCATGTATGTACCGAAGCCTGGATGGGGAAGTTCAGTCCTAATAGATCTATCCACGGCATTCGCGCTTACTCAACCAGTACGTTCGGTTATAAGTAATTAACGGTTCATGATAGTGGGGCCTTATGGTAAATGGATGTACTTAGGAAATAATATATCAGGATAGCATACAGTTGATAATACTTGTATTCTTGGTTTATAGCATGTATCTCCCCACGGGATTTAGAAAACATGTAAAGGTGGGACTATGAACTCACCTTGTTTCAAAACTTTATTTCATAAAGTTTAACGTAAATATTCATTTGGTTTATTAACTTGTGAAAATATCGTATCACTGTTCGGGCTATCATAATCCAGAGGTCATGTAGTAAACGTTTGAGGAGCTAGGACACTTTAAATCGTAAATCCAGCAACTCATCAAAACGTCTACCCAAATGAAATCCCCTCACATGAAACTCCCTAGTAACGTGATACGTTATAGATTAAATGATAAGGTTTTATCTTTTTAAGCTTCTTCAAAAGCTAGAGGATGATAAATTATGTTAAATATATAACATAATTGTTCTTATAATGTTTCGATCGATGAATGATAACGACAAATGTGTTTGGTTTTAATAAAATCGAGTCTTATAATATTTAAATATATTTTTATATTTAATATAAAAATATTACATTTTATACCCTTGAGAATATGAAAATGATAATATATACCCTTGGTATATATATATTTACAAATTTAATCCCTTTATATATGATTTTTAAAACATTTAACCCTTAACTTTCAAATATGGCAAAACAAACCCCTGAAGTTTAACTTAAAGATAATTACATTTTTGGCCCGAAAGTTTAATAATTTCAAAAGTTACAATATGTACCCCTATGCATGAAATCATTTGCGAATTAAGTCCAAAATTCATAAACTTGGTATTTTTGAAATCCGATTTCAATTAGCAGCTTATATCTTATTACTATAAGCTAAAATAAGTAAGTTTTACGAGCTTAAAGCTTATGAAAAGAGCTTATGAGCTTAAAAATCCAAAATGGGTTCGTTTGGTTTAGGAAAACCAAATCGTGTGGGTTTGTGGTTTAAGGCTTAAACAAGTAGCTTATACATGATCTAATAGAGCTTATTAAGGATTTAAAACAAGACAAGAGCTTATTGAACGAGTAGAAAAACTTACTGTACACTAATGGGTGAAATGGGTTAAAAATGAGTGAAATGAAATCTGAAACTTAGGAGATGGATCAAGGACTTCTTTTATTCTTTTCTATGGCTGCTTATACTTCCTTCTTAACCTTCCTTAGCTTGGCTAGATCATAACTTTGAGTTGTAGAGTTTAAATGGTGTATTGAAGAAGTATGTATGTGTTTGTGTATATATAGTGCAAAAGGAAGAGTATGGACCAAGTTTACTTAGTGTGGTGGCCAAGTTGGATGGAGTAGGGACCAAGGTGTAGCCATGGTGAGTAAAGAGAGATAGGAAGGTAGTATGGTGAGGTGCAAGGTGTTGGTGAAGGGTGCGGCATACCAAGGAGGTGACAAGGTTCAACTTGGTGTGCAAGTTTGTTTAAGTAGGTGATTCATGGAGGTGATTGATTGCTAGGATGGTGACAAGGTACTGAATGTGGCTAGCAAGGTAGTGAGTCATGGTGGAGTTAGGGTGGTTTCTTGGTTTAAACTTGGTTTGAGCTAGTTAGGGGGTGACGGGTTTAATAGGGTTTTCAGGTTAGGGTTTTAGTTTTTAGGACGAGTAAGGGCTGAAATGGATGGAAAGAATGTTTAAATATGACGCATTGAGATTCTTGTACTTAGTGCTAAAGAGGTGGTATGAAATCCTTTAGAAAATAGAGGGAAATGAGCTAGTTTGGATTCTATGCTTTGTCAGATTGTACATTAAGCTTTAGGGAGTTGTACATTGGTTTAGGAGGGAAAATATATTTAAAAGTTATGCATTGTACACTTGTACACATGCCTTTTTTAGTTTGTGCATTTATTTTGTATGTAAACAATACATATAGTTAGGGTTTTGATATAAACGTTAACGTTTAAAGTCTGTTTTATAATAACGTTTTGAATTGTACGTTAAATAGATAACGTATGGTAAAAATGGAGTTTAAAACATATTGCTTGACATATTATAATGTTTATTTGCCATAAACATTGATGAAATTGGCATTGGTAGGTTGCGTGAGCTCGTTTACTTTGGTAATGTGAGTTACGTTACATTATGGATGGAATAAAGCAAAAATCTTTCTATGAAAATGGTTGCATCTAATTTATTAGATGGAAATTACACTGAGTAAAATTGCATCTAATTTAATAGATGGATAATTACATAGAAGAAAATTATGGGTTGTTATAGTCTCCTAATGTAGGAACCCGTTTTAACACTTCCACTTCAAAACCCGAACCACGAAACAAGAAAAGAGAAGAGAGAGAGACGAAATAGAGAGAGAGTAGAGAGAGAGTTGAGAGAGAAAAGAAAAAAATATATTTTTAGAAAAATAAAACTAGATATTTTCATATGAAAATATCTATATATATATTTAGATATAGATTAGACAATACTAAATTATATATATACCATATGTGGGCCCCCTACACATTTAATTTGACGCGCTGGGATATATAACTATGACCCGGGCTCGGTTTTTGCTTTTGGATTAAACCCCAAAACATATACAATATTTAGATTCTACGAAGCCCCGATTCCCGATATTATCCTATTACAACATTAACTAATTAAAGACCTAAGCTCCATCGTAGAGTGACCGAGCTTCCTTGTTCGACTCAATAAATTGAGGCTAACAATCTCCCCCAAGAAGTGAGGTCCTTGAACACGGGAATAGCTTCCTTTATTGACATCAAAAAAATAGAGGCTAAAAATCACCCCCGAAAGTGATTTCATTGCTGAACACTCCATCATGATATCCGTGATTTGCTTTTTGTCGATTAAGCTCGTGTGTCTTGGTCTTTGTCTTCGTTATTTGTTGTAAACTTGTTCCTTCATGCTTTGCGATCTTGACTTTGAGCCTTTGTCATTGTCTTTATCGTCTTTGCCATCTTGCGATCTTGTGTCTTTGACCAACATGCTCATACTTTTGCATTATCTTGAAAGCTTTAAATCAGCTTTAGCGAAGTCTTTGTTTAAAATTTAGATCTTTCTAGAATTGTATGTCCTTTAAGATTGAGCATTTGAATGGGATTGAGGTTTCCGTTACCACCGTTTGACCTGCAGGTTTACGTTAGTGATAAACGAGAAAATTGATTTGAAAATCAATCGACGTGTCACTCGTTAAAGAGTTTTTGTAACACATCGAGAGTGTCATGTTTTTATCAAAATTCATCAACCGTCAATTCATTTACTAGACCAAATCGATATCCAGTTGTCACAAGTTTGATTCATATAGAATCTCGCAAGTCACCTACCGCAGTGCTGTTTGATGATGACACTGGAAAATGTGATATTCCATTCGTCAATGTGAATAACTAAAGGAAGTATCCACTCTGAATTTTTCTGGCAAATATCACACATGATATTGCGTAGGACTCTTGATAACAGCATTGTGAACCTGATGAAGGTTCAACAAGTGTTTGAAGATGGAATGGGGTCCCTAACGAGATTTTGCTTGATCTCTTATGCTCTAGACTCGATTAGTGCATTATTGGGTTTTTAGTACTCGGAGGCTGAGCAGATTGCCACCTATTCAATATCAACAATCTCGGAATGAGATGTCAAAAGAAAACGGTTTATCTCCGTTACAAATGAGACAAAACAATCTCGGAATGAGATGTCAATAGATAACGTGTGTATCTCCGTGACAAATGAGACAAGTTTCTGTTGAGAGAAACCCGAATGGCTGGGAAGGGTTGTGCATTGCATCACTGGGTCCATGATGTCGTTTTCAATACCAGCAATCATCTTGTGATTCTGATAGCATATGTATTGACCCGGTTTCTGCCTTAAGTTGTGTGGAGGGCTTCTTTCTTTAGACCCTTTATCCATACATTTATTTTTCATTCTTCAACGCCTTCAATGCTTACCAAGACGTCATTACTAACACCTTGTTGTGATTGTTCCAGTGTTAGCTCAATCTTAGTCGGCATTATTCCCATATACATTCATCTCCAATCATACCTAAGGACTGCTATTTCTAACTTTGGATTATCCTTGGGTAGATCCTCCGGTTCTGGTTGGATCATAGGATTGATTCCTAACCTAACCACCTTATGACTTCAGAATCGTCGTGAAATTAAGATGTTGTTGGGTATAAGATCGAACCATAAAACCTTTTCAGCACATTGAGTCAATTAGATCATATTTTAAATACATTTTCTCCCCTTATTTTAAATAATAAACACTTAGTTTTTGAAATACCTTGTGATTAAAATATGTCTTGAAAAATCTGTGGGAGAAAATATGGTCAGCATGAATGGTTTGGAACATTTTGATAATGTTTTGAATACATAAGAATGGTCGTTGATGATGTATCCAAGAACATTAAAACTTTGTTTTTCGAAAAACTCCCCCTCAAAAATAGGACCAATTGAGAAATTGTTGTCTTTTGAAAACATTGTGAGGGTTGGAGTGTTGAACACACAATTTTGAAAGATTATGAATTGTCATCGAGAAATTCTTGAAAAATTGTGTTCAACTTTTTGAAAAACCAGATGTTAGAGGACTTCTCTTCTAACGGTAAGGGTAAGCGCACTGAAACGTACACTATCCTTTTTCTTGAGCTAAAGATATTGAATGTCTTGTAAGAATAGCTCAAGACCGAGAAATGTTAATTTTCTCGTTGGGAGGATAAGTTATAAACCTTCCTTTATTTGAAGTCCGGGTTATGTACTTACATTTGCACATAAGCCATCTAGAAAATTAGAAATGACATGTTTTGAAACTATTTGAAACTCTCGCTCGAACTTCATTTACACACCCGTGTCAATGTTAATCGACATTTCTAAGCACGTAAATGTTATCGATTCCAAGAGACATGTCGAGAAGATTCTTTTTGGAAATTTTCTGATTTTATGATTTTGTATTTTCTTTTTGAAGTTTTATATTTTTGTATTTTGCTTTTTTCAAAAATGTACATGGTGATGTTTGATCATGATATCAAGCAGATTCATTTGTCAGAACCTCCAGTTCAGCTGGAGTCAAACATCTCATACCAATCCTTCTGACAAGATACTTAAACCGATCCTCAGGAAGGGCTTTCGTAAACATGTCAGCTAATTGGTATTCAGTTCTGACAAAATATAATTCAATTATACCATTTTCAACCTGTTCCTTTATGAAATGATACCGAGTATGGATGTGCTTTGTTCGCGAATGTTGTACGGGGTTGCATGAGATTGAACTGCTTAGTTCAAACATTTGACATGAGAACGAGGCATTGAACTCCTTTGTTCAAAGACATCTGACATGAAGGACGAGGCTTGAACTGCTTTGTTCAAACATCTTTAGAAGATTTCATCTTTTGTGAAACCATTCTGGCACTGGTTTCTTAGATATCAAAAATTTCAGCAACCACACTCTGAGATTTTCCTGCTTTTCATTGTATAGTGCATCTGCAGTTATGTCAATTCTTTGTTGCTTTTGACCATTGAATGACGTACCTGCACATAAACTCAGAGTTTGTTTGCATGCATAAATATGAGGGATATCTACATTTGAACCATGTGTGGGTTCATTTTCAACCTTGCCCGTGCAAGAGTTGAGTAGCTTTCCAGTTGGAACCCACCTAAGACAAACAGTCTTGAGAATTCTACCCGTTGGTTGCCACCTAAGACAAGATCTAGGAGTCCTTGTTTTCTCAGGGACAGTGGTAGTCTTTTTGTGTGAAAACCTATGTCCTGTCGGGATCTGTCTTTTTGGTTTCTTAGATGCACTTGACTTTACTACGGGCATATATCTCTTTGTTGTCTTATGGGATTTTACATCCAACCTTGAGAGGTATTCTAAGACGCATTCATCATGATTTGCACTGTAAAGGCACTTTTTGCATGTAGGACATTGCAAGTCATTAAACTTCAAGAAAGGCTTTTGTTTCCTATGTTCTCCTAAGTGAACATCTTTGTTTGAAACCCGACTACTCATTGATGCTTGCCAATTCCTAGGTTTTGGTTTGAACTTAGCAGTGTTGGGTAATTAGGCAGATAATCCATACTAGGTTTTCCATTCACTTCTTTGTCTTTCTGAAGTTGTGTACTTTTCTTAGCTTTCTCTAGGTAGTAGTTATGAACCATGTCATTTGAGCCTACTTTTTCCCTTGGTGGACTGATTGTGGACACATGTTGGGAAATTCCTAGAGGGGCCAGGTGCAATCACATTGGTGTTTCGAACTGCTTGTTTTCTAATCTGAGGCAAATTCTGTTGAGTGACTGGTTTAAATAAACCATCCGACACATTAGTTTTATTAACCGACTGTTTCGTTTGTAAACTTCTCATTTCAGGAATTTTGAAAAAAGGAGGCGGTTTTCCTAAAAAAAAACTTGGATGGTTTTGGAATTCGTTGAGCATTTGGTTGTCGAACAACAGATGGCTTATTAAACTGAGTTTCCACAGACTTTCCCTTGCAGTTCTCGATGAGTTTCTTTAACTCACTTATTGCTATGTTCTTGTCTTGCATTTGAGCTTCAAATATCTTGATTCATGATTATTGTTCCGTCTTTTCGTAATAATTGAAGCATTTTCTTTGCAAAACTGGAGTTGTTTTTCATCTGTTCTTTAAATTGTTGTAAAGAAAGTTCAGAGAAAGTCGCGTGTTTTCAAAGTTTTAGAAAAACTTTTAACAAATATTATGAACTTACTTGTTAACAGTTCAGTTGGTTTCGAAAGCTTTTTGTGCAGGACATTCACATTCCTTGACTTTATGTGATATAAAGCATTGCAATTCGGTATTAGCATTTATATCAGACAGAGAATGCCAAATATGAACATGTAACATCTGTTAGAACACACTCTTAGAGAAGTAGATCTATATGTTTGAAAAATCGCCTTTTTGATTCAAGTTCGTATGCTCCTTTTCAAGGGAATTAACGTACTCCAAATCGTATCATTTCCTTTTTGACGTTCATGATATAAAACAATGACTGTCCAGTATAGTTTTGTCTGAAAGAGGCATTAATAAGATTTTGATCAAAACTTCCATACTCTTGGCAGTTGGGTTAGGAAATGCACTACTAGTATGATTAGACCAAGTTTGTTGACAAATTTTTCTAAAATGATTGAAGTTGTTTGTCATTTCGTTATAAAGTAGTCTCTTTTCTAATGGATTTAGCACATGGTTGAAAGCAACGTTTTTTAGAATGTTGGTTTTGTCCTAACAAAACGTTTTTCTCCACATTGTCTTCTTAACTTCTTTAGAGCGATCCAAATGATCAAGATAGGCTATGGATGGTGGTTATGAAGTTTCATAAAGATGTTTTGAGATGTGTAATTTTATGGTCACTTGTCTTAATCATTTTGGTTCTATCTCCTTTTAAAGAGTCACTGTCTCTTCCCATGGGGGCAAAATTCTGTTTGCAGGATCAGAAGTATCATATGGGATATCATACAAACGAGGCTTATCAGATTGAGCTTTCTTGACGGTATTTTAGATTAGCAAAGTTTGTCTACATGATACGTTGGCGCATTTGGGTGGCTAACATGTGAATGGTCTGTAATTGACTGATTGCGTTTATAAAGAAATTTCATTTAAAATACTTTATTTGTTTGTCCATTTCAATCATCGTGTCAATGTTCTTTACTTCCTTAACCTTTAAATCCGATATACACTTAGTTTTCTATTTGAGTTGACCTTCATTGTGACCTAGGTTAAACACGATCTTTGTTGAGTAGCTCATCGTATTTTTGCTTGACAACTGAAATTTCTGTTGAGGATGTGTTAACTAGAGTAGACATGATGAATGATTAGTTATGAATTATGAAGTGTGAAAGATTTTGTTGGATCTTAAGTGGATATGATGTGATTGATGTTGTTGTTGTATGCAATTCACGTTCACGGGATTTTACTCGTCTATGATCAAAACCGATAATGAATTAACGGGATTTTACAAGATCACTAGATAACCGTGAATGATTTGATTCGGAATCAGCGGCGAAAAATTCCAAAAAAACTGAAAAATGTCAATAAATCACTGAAAACAAGCTTTTTGGGCCTTGAAAAATCCTTAACCTGCCAAAGGGTGGTTACAGCGTGATCCGTCTCGTTTTTCTCTTCGATTTGAGAGGTCACGGGCCTAAAACGGAGTTACGGATCAAAAGTTATGGCTGTTTTACTGAAACCCTTTTGTTCACACAAAAAATTCTTAGTAAACCGCTGCCAAGTAGCAACTCGCTGTATAGCAACTCGCTGGTTAGCAACTCGCCGTTAGCAACTCGCCGTTAGCAACCCGCCGTTAGCAACCCGCCGTTAGCAACCCGCCGTTAGCAACCCGCCGTTAGCAACCCGCCGTTAGCAACCCGCCGTTTTTAGCAAACCGCTGTTTTTGGCAACCCGCCGTTTTTAGCAACCCGCTGTTTTTGGCAACCCGGTTTTTGCAACCGCTTGTTTTTAGCAAACCGCGTTTGACCTAGTCAAACGCTGCTGACATCTTCCTTTAAATCGAGGGGAATTTTGTACCTTTCAGTCAAAACCGCCACGAGAATGCAAGTAAGAATTTGCAAGTTTTCACTAAATGAGCTTATTAAACACGAACAAGCTAGATATAACTAATATTAAGTGTGTATATCAAGTTTTAACACACCTTAATGTATTTCTTTGTATTTCGTCCAATATTGAGCACCACACCACGAAGAACATAACTTTTAAAGCTTATAAAATCGAGCTAGATGCTTGTATTACCCACGAATTGATAAACCTAGCCTCTTTGATGTGTAGAACAAGTAGAGAACAAGATTAACCAACAAATAAGCCCCAAAAAAAATTTTGAGCCGTGGGTTTTTGTCACAATATAAGCCACGAATTTGAGCTTGTTTTACCACATGAATCAACCACGAATCCACACGTAGCTCTGATGCCAATTGTTAACATAGATTCACCACATGAACAAGATCCGGAGGTCGGATTAAGTGAAATAGAAATCGAGCCATTTTATTAAGAGAAAAAAGAAAGAGATAGAGAGAAAAGAGAGAGGAAGAAAAAAGGAAGAATGAGTAGAGTAAGTGGTTGTGTGTGTGCTTCAGAGAGATATAAGGAAGACACACACACTCACTTTTACAAAAGTGAACTTCTCCCCCTCCATGGAAGTATGGAGGGATTATTTATAGACCTAGTGACACATAACTATCGTAGCTTGTCATTATTAGTCCCTACGTGTCACGCTATAAATAAACTACTGTAATTCCTCGTATGTCACCATATTTTAAGGCTAACAAGTAGTACACTAATTAAGGCTGCTAAGACTATGCTAGCTGATTATAAGTTGCCAACTACTTTTTGGGCAGAAGCAGTTAATACTGCTTGCTATGTGCAATATAGAGTGTTAGTAGTTAAGCCTCATAAAAAGACCTCATATGAACTTTTTCATGGCAGAATATCAACTTTAAGTTTTATGAGACCATTTGTGTGTCCTGTTACCATACTCAATACCATAGATCACTTAGGCAAATTTGATGGTAAGGCTGATGAAGGTTTCTTTATTGGATACTCTTTGAATAGTAAAGCCTTTAGAGTATTCAATAGTAGAACAAGGATAGTGGAAGAAAACTTGCATATTAGGTTTAGTGAGAATACACCTAATGTGAAGGGTGTGGACCAGATTGGCTATTTGATTTTTTATTGGAATTTTGCATAACAAGAACAATGAATTATGAGCCAATTGTTGCAGGTACACAGTCTAATGGTTTTGCAGGCACAAAAGCAAATGATAATTCAGGTCAAGCTAGAAAGGAGACAGAACCTGTCAAAGATTACATTTTGCTACCATTATGGACTGCTGATCTACCATTTTTCCAAGATCCAAAGAGTTCTCATGATGATGGATCCAAACTTTTAAGTGATGATCAAAAGAAGGTTGATGAAGATCCAAGAAAAGATAGTGAATGTAATAATCAAGAGAAGGAAGACAATGTTAACAGCACTAACAATGTTAATGCTGCTAGCACAAATAAGGTTAATGCTGTTGGTGCAAAAAAAGCATTGAACTTCCAGTTGATCCAAATATGCCTGCTTTGGAAGATTATTGCATATTTGACCTCTCAAGAGATAATCAAGATGATGGTGCAGAGGTTGACATGAACAATTTAGATACAACAATCCAAGTCAGTCCTAATCCAACTATAAGAATTCATAAGATCATCCTCTTGATCAAGTGATTGGAGATTTGCAATCAGCTACACAAACAAGAAAGATGTCAAAGAATTTAGAGGAACATGGGTTTGTTAGTACTATTCAACAAAGAACAAACCATAAAGACCTTCAAAACTACTTGTTTGCTTGCTTTTTATCACAGGAAGAACCCAAAAAGGTAATTCATGCATTGAAGGATCCAAGCTGGATAGAGGCTATGCAAAAAGAGCTTCTACAATTCAAGTTACAACAAGTTTGGAATTTAGTGGATTTACCAAATGAAAAAAGGGCTATAGGCACTAAATGGGTCTTCAGGAATAAAAAGGATGAAAGGGGAATTGTGATAAGAAATAAAGCAAGATTGATTGCTCAAGGATACACACAAGAAGAAGGGATTGACTATGATGAAGTCTTTGCCCTTGTTGCAAGAATTAAAGCAATTAGGCTATTTTTAGCTTATGCTTCATTTAAAGATTTTGTGGTGTATCAAATGGATGTAAAAAGTGCTTTTCTCTATGGGAAGATTGAAGAAGAGGTGTATGTATATCAACCACCAGGATTTGAAGATCCAGATATTCCTAATAAAGTATACAAGGTTGAAAAAGCACTGTATGGACTACATCAAGCTCCTAGAGCTTGGTATAAAACCTTGTCAACATATCTGTTGGACAATGGGTTTCAAAAGAGAGAAAATTGACAAGACCTTATTTGTCAAAAGGCACAAAGGTGATATTTTGCTGGTCCAAGTTTATGTGGATGATATCATCTTTGGTTTAACAAAGAAGGAGCTATGCAATGCATTTAAGAAATTGATGCATGAGAAATTTCAGATGAGCTCTATAGGAGAACTTACATTCTTTTTGGGATTACAAGTGCAACAGAAGAATGATGGCATATTTATTAGTCAAGATAAATATGTTGATGAAATTTTTAAATAAATTTGAAATCTGTTGGTGCAAGTACTGGTGCTCAAAACATGGGCTTTATGACTGTTCCAAGCACTAACAGTACTAATGATGTTAATACTGCTAAACCTACTTATGAAGTTAGTATTGTTAGCCCTTATGTTAACACTGTTATTCCTTAAGTTAGTACTGTTAACTTCAGTGATAATGATGTGTATGCTTTCATGGTTGAGAATCCCAATGGTTCTAATCTCCTATAGCAGGACTTAGAGGAAATTCATGAAGGTGATCTGGAAGCAATAGATTTGAAATGGCAGCTCTCTCTGCTAAGTATGAGGGCAAAGAGGTACTTTTAGAGGACATGCAAGAAAATTTTCATTAATGGTAATGATACTGCTGGGTATGATAAATCCAAGGAAGAGTGTTTCAACTGTCACAAGATGGGACACTTTGCCAGGGAATGTAGAGCATGAAGGAACAAAGATGGTCAGTTCAGATATCAAGACAACACTAGGAAGCAAGGAAACAATGAAGACACATCTTCAAAGGCAATGTTGGCTATAGATGGTGTTGGTTTTGACTGGAGTGATATGACAGAAGAACATGTTCAAACAAACATGGCTCTAATGGCGTTTCAGACTCTAATTTAAACAATGATAAATCTTGCATTAAAACTTGTCTGAAAACCTATGAAACTCTTAAGAAATAGTATGATGATTTAATTGTTAAGCTTAATTAAACTGAATTTAAAGCAACTACTTATAAAAGAGGTTTAACGACTGTAGAAGAACAACTTGTCACATATAGAAAGAATGAGGTTCTTTTTAGTGAAGAAGTTGCAGTTCTTAAAAGAGAAGTAGCTTGCAAAGACTATTAAAAGTGAGTTTGAAAAGGTTTAGCAAGAAAAAGAGGGTATTGAATTTAAAATTGAGAAAATTTGATATGCCTGAAAGAGCCTAGACAAGTTGTTAGGGAGTCAGATAACTGACAAAAGTAAAAAGGGTTTGGGGTATAATGTTGTTCCACCACCCCATCATTTAATCTATAATGCACCTACAAAACTTGATTTGTCTTATTCTGGTCTTGATGAATTCAAAGAGCCTGAATTTAAAAGTTATGGTCCTAGGGACAGTAATCTAGAGTCTAACATTGATAAAAAAAATTAGATAATTCTAAGGAAAATACTGATGACTCTTTGGTAAAAGAACAAGTGTCAGAAAATGAAAATAGCTCTATTGTGTCTCCACTTAATGTTGATAAAGAAACTGTTTTTCCTGTGATAAAAAGATAGAGTTTATCAAACCTAAAAATAATGAAAAACCAGTTAGAAAGTCAGTTAAGTATGCAGAGATGTATAGATCACAAAGTCCTAGGGGGGATCAAAGAAACTAGAATGGACAGAAGTCTAATCAACTAGGAAATGATTTTGTGATGTATAACAAAGCTTGTTTTGTTTGTGGGAGTTTTGACCATCTGCAGATTAACTATCATCACCATCAAAGGAAAAGGATGGTGTCTAGGAATAATTACAGTAGGGTGGATTATGACTATTATGCCAAAACCTTACACCCTAGTGCTCACAGGAACATGGTTCCAAGAGTAATTTTGCTAAAATTTGGCCTAACACCACTTAATACTGCTAGGCCTGTTTATACTCCTCAACCCAAACCAACAGTTTATAGTGCTAGATCAATGTCGCATTTTTCTAAACAAGCACAATCAACTGATCAGAGGCCCTTTTATAAGAAAACAACATTAACTAATAGATATTTTCATCAAAAGGTTAATATTGTCATGAGACACTATTACACTGTTAGGCCCAGAGCAGTTAATACTGCTAGGCCATATACAGCACCAGTTAATGCTGTTAGGGCAAAAAGGGTCATTGTTGTTAAGACCTCAACATGTTAGGTTTGGAGACCTACCAGACCTAATGGTGCATCACTTGTTTTCTAGAGAAATAACTACATTAATGCACAAGGCAGATCCAAGTCAATAATGGCTTGGGTCCCCAAAGGAAACTAATTTCCTTGTTTTTATGTGCAGGGCAAGCCACAAATGGATGATAAAGGATTTGTTGATAGTGGATGCTCAAGGCACATGACTGGCAACATAGCTTATCTATCAGATTTCAAAGAATTTGATGGAGGTTATGTTACATTTAGGGGAGGAACACATGGTGGTAGAATTTCTGGTAAAGGAACACTTAAAACTGATTGCCTTGATTTTGAAGATGTATACTTTGTCAATGAGTTAAAATTCAACCTTTTTAGTGTCTCACAGATGTGTGACAAAAAGAACTATGTCCTTTTTACTAACACTGAATGTCTTGTCTTATCTCCTAATTTTAAGTTGACTGATGAAAGTCAGATACTTCTTAAAATTCCTAGAAAGGACAATATGTACTGTTTTGATATGAAGAACATTGTTCCTAAAGAGAATTTAACTTGTCTTGTTGCAAAGGCTACATTAGATGAATCAATGCTCTGGCATAGGAGGCTTGGTCATATTAATTTTAAGAATATAAATAAGCTTGTTAAGGAGAATCTTGTAAGAGGTTTGCCTTTAAAACATTTTGAAAATGACCAAACCTCCTTCCCTCGATTAAGTGTTGGTTGTCTTAAAGGGAAGCAAGACAGAGCCTCTTGTAAGTCCAAGGTTCTAAATCCAATTACTAAGCCTTTGTTTATGCTTCATATAGATTTGTTTGGTCCAACTTTTGTGAGTAGCATAATGCATAAGAAGTATTGCTTAGTAGTCAGTGATGATTATAGCAGGTTTACTTGGGTTTTCTTTTTAGCAACTAAGGATGAAACCAGTGAGATTTTTAAGAATTTTATTAAAGAAATAGAAAACCTAGTGGACAAGAAAGTAAAAATAATCAGATGTGATAATGGGACATAGTTTAAGAATAAAGTTATGGATGATTTTTGTAGAGAGAAAGGTATTAGGAGAGAATACAGTATAGCTAGGACTCCTCAACGGAATGGGGTGGCTGAGAGAAGGAATAGTGACACTATCGAGGACTGCTTAGAACTCATGTTAATGACTCTAATGTTACCTTACCAGATTTTATGCTGAAGTGTTAGTACTGCTATGCTATGTACTTAATAGGGTCTTAGTAGTTTCAACGCCTCTATCAAGACACCTTATGAACTTTTTATAGGTTTTAAAACCATCTCTAAGCTTTCATGAACATTTGGATGTCATGTTACCATTCTTAATACCTTAGACAATTTAGGCAAGTTTGATGGCAAAAGTGATGAAGGTTTCTTTGTTGGATATTCCTTGAGTAGTAAAGTTTTTAGGGTATACAACACTAGAACCAGAAAGGTAGAAGAAAACTTGCATATTGGGTTTTTAGAGAATAGCATATGATAGAAGGGAATGGTCTAAAGTGGCTGTTTGATATTGATTCTCTAACCCAATCTATGAATTATGTACCAGTAGCTGCATGTACAATTTCGAATGAATCTGCAAGTACACAAGGAGATCTTAATGCAGGTACATCTACAGGGAAAGAAGGAACCAACCAAGATTACATTGTGATGCCAATTTGGAAAGATGCTTTATACTTTGATTCACTTTCAAAGGATGTGGTAATGATGAACCAAAATCTGCTGCTGATGATATAAGGCAGGTTAAAGATGGTCCACATAATGAGAGTGATGACAAAGATAAGTCAGAAGATGATAGCAGTCCTAAGGGAATGTAATGGTTGTTGGACAAAACATATTATTACTGCCAGTCCTGAAGTTAATACTGGTCGTTTTGAATTTAATACTGTTGATCCACTAGTTAATATTGCTAGTTCATATGATCTACATAGCCTTAAAGACATGTTCAAAGTGGGAGCTAGTCATACACTTGAAGCCACTCATGTTGAGTTCTTCAGTGATAAAGATGAACCAGAAGTTAATTTAGGGAACATCCCTAATTCCTATATAGTTCCAACCACTCCTAATACAAGAATCCATAAAGATCACCCAATTAAAAATGTGATTGGTGATGTGAAGTCCTTTGTTCAGATAAGAAGAATGACAAGATCTACTTCTGCACAAGGGTTTCTCAGTGCTGTATATGAAGAGAAAACACATGACACCCTGAATACTTGTTTATAGACTTGTTTCTTATCATAGATTGAACCCACAAGCATTGTTAAAGCTCTATTTGATTCATCGTGGGTGGAAATAATGCAGGAAGAACTTCTGCAATTCAAGCTCTAACAGGTTTGGATACTTGTGGATTTGCCTAATGGGAAGAGGGCCATTATAACAAAATAGGTCTTTAGAAACAAGAAAGATAAAAAAGGCATTGTGATTAGGAATACGGCAAGGTTGGTTGCACAAGGTCATAGAACTCAAGTTGAAGGGCATAGATTGAGAGTCTTTGCTCCAGTGGCTAGAATTGAGGCAAATGAGATTGTTTTTAGGCCTATGCTTCTTTTTTGGGTTTTTTGGTATTTCAAATGGATCGTCGTATGTGTGCATTCTATTATAGGGAAACATTGAGAAGAGGGGTTTATGTTACTCAACCACCAGGGTTTAAAAATCTTGACCATCCAAATAAAGTTTACAAGGTGTTCAAGGCACTTTATGGGCTGCATCAAGCTCCGAGAGCATGGTATGAAACCTTGGCTAACTATCTGTTGGGCAATGGGTTTTCAAAGAGGGAAGATAGATTAGACATTGTTTATCAAGAAGCAAAAAGGAGATATTTTGCTTGTACAAGTCTATGTAGATGACATTATCTTTGGCTCAACAAATAAGGAGTTATGTACTGCTTTTGAGAAGCTTATGAAGGATAAGTTTCAGATGAGTTCTATGGGAGAACTTACTTTCTTCTTAGGGTTACAAGTAAAGCAAAAGGAAGATGGGATATTTATCAGCTAAGATAAATATGTAGCTGAGATTTTGAAGAAATTCAACTATACAGATGTGAAGTTTGCTTCTACTCCAGTTGATTTGGAAAAGCCTTTAGTCAAAGATGGAGATATTGATGATGTTGATGTACATATCTATAGATCTATGATTAGGTCTTTGATGTATCTCACAGCATCTAGGCCAGATATTATGTTTGCAGTGTTGAGCATTGTTTGTCTCGTGCATGTGCCAGATTCCAAGTTACACCAAAGACATCACATCTCTTAGCAATAAAGAGAATTTTTAGATATCTGAAAGGCAAACCAACATTAGGCCTTTGGTATTCTAGAGATTCTCCATTTGAACTAGTTGCTTATACTGATAGTGACTATGCTGGAGCAACCCAAGATAGGAAGTCTACAACTGGAGGTTGTTAGTTTTTGGGAAACAAATTGATATCATGGGATAATTGCAAGAAGGGCAAACTATTGGTTGCCACCGTCTAAACATAAAGCTGAATATTTGTAGCTGATGCGAGTTGCTGTTGACAAGTTAATCTTGGATTCAAAAATCAATTGCTGGGATTATGGGTTTTTTTTCATGAATACTATGATTCCATATTATTGACAATACAGTACTATATGAATTATTGAAAATCCTGTTCAACATTCTAAAACAAAACATATAGAGATTAGGCATCATTTTATAAGAGATTACAATGCTAAAAAGCTAATTCATATGGTTAAAATTAATACTGATCATAATGTTGCAGATCTTCTTACAAAAGGTTTTGATGCTAGAAGGTTTCAGTACTTGGTCTCAAGTATTGGAATGCTTAATCCTTAATGTCTAAATCTCTTTATGTCTGTTGGGAATTAAGCTCATTAGACTTAGTACTGCCAAGTCAAAGTGTTAGTACTGCTTAAGTCATAACTGGCAGTATAAACTAGTTAGTACTGCTAGAAGAATGTTAGTACTGCTAAGAATAACTTAGTACTGCTAGTACTAACATAACACTGCTAAGGGGATTTATACTGCTGATAAAGATTGAAGACTGCATAAAGATAAAGACGTGTGAAGAGATGTAAAGACGTGTTAAAAGATATGTATTAGTTATCTTTTGTATATTTCTATATATTTAGAAAGATACGTGGTATGTGCTTAATTACACATATCATTTTCCACAATAACTAGACTTAAATGACTAAAAACGTACCAAAAATACATTGTATTTGTATGTTTTCTCTTATATTGTGCAGGAAACGGATATCCGACAAAAGGACGAAAAACGAAGCCTTATAAAAAAAACGGTCAAAACCAAGCAGGCATGGAAAGCGTAATAAGTCCAAAAGTCAACCAAAAAGTAAACTAAAGTCAAATCGTCCAAGTCAACCCCAACAAAAGTCAAAGTCAAAGACGAAGCCGAAACCGAAGAAAAACTTAATGGGTCAACCTGTACCCATCTAATCGGCCCAGACAGCCCATTAAGCTTTTATTATGAAGACTTATAAGCCTTTTAATATTCAAAAGGCCCAAACTGCCAACCCAAGCCCATTTCACATATTAACTGTCGTTAGTCCAAAAGGACTAACTTTGCAATAATACAAAACACCTTTGAGGACCAATCCTGCCAATTTCCCAAACATTATACACCACAAGGACCACCGGTGTAATATTACTTATCAAACTCAAGGACCAATTTTGCCAACTCTCCAAAGTTATACCCTGTATAACTTAAACCCATTTTTCCCGCCAATAACCCCTGTCATCTCACCTGTCCCTTTCCTCCACCTCGTTTACTGTTCACTTCACTCCAAAAACATCACCATTTCACCAAACCCCACCCCACATGGCCTCTTGAACACCTTGGCAATCCTGAGAGTTTTTATTAGACAAGGAAAGAAGACAAGTGTTTAATGGACAAGATCAAAAGACTTGGGTACCAAGATTATTCAATGCCTGAGATTAACTTTGAAGACTTTATCTCACATAACAAACACAAATGCTTGAAGCTCACACAGAAGAAACACACCAAGAGACTTGAAGAGAGCTTAGTATAAGTAGTAGTCTTTAAGCTTATTTACTTTTGTCGAATTTTTGATTAAGGTCAACTTTGTTATTTAAAATTGATTTTGATACAAATTTTAATAATTGTTTTGAAATACTTGTCATTTAATTTTATTGTCATTTAAATACCTGCATTGTATTTTTTTTTATGTTAATGAAATTTACAAGTTTTCTTTTAATCATTGTCATTTAAGCTTACTTGTCTTTAAATTCTGTTTTTAAGCTCTTGTGTAAGCTTTTGAGTCATTAAAAGCTTATACAAACATTTGTTTTCAATACTGTCTAAAAAACCAAAAATCACAAAAAAATTCCACTCTCAAAGTACCTCAGCTGAATTTGGAAGAAAAGCTAGCAAGGGAAGAGCTTTTAAGACCACACTAGCTTGTCTTTGACAAGCTAGAGCTTGTAGAATCCTTTATTTGCCCTGTTTTGAGCAAGAGCTTTGTAAGTTTTCTATTTTTCATTTTTTGCTTGTTACTGTTCATGTGCTTATTTCTGCTTATTTATGCTTATTTGTGCTTATTTATATTGATTTATGCTTATTTATGCTTGTGTAGTACTTACTTGTCATTTGTTTAAGTATTTGTTCAAAACTGCCTTTTATAGCTTGTATATTTCTTGTGCTTATGTGCTTATTTTAAGTGCTTATCTTTGTTTGAAACCTGCTTATTTTTGCTTAACTTTGTTTTATTACCATCTGTTTTCAAACCTTATAGCTTAAATCCTTCAAATCAGTCTTAAAATTGAAATTGATTTCTTAAAGGGGTGTTTGGTATAAGGGTGAAAAAGGGTCAAAAGTGTTTAAAAAACTTTTGGGTCACTTGGCCACTTTTGGCAAACTATCTTTAAGCTTTTATAAGCTGTTTCCAAATATTTTTAAGTTTGTTTGTTTGTTTTTGAGCCTTTTCTAAAACCTGTGTAAAAATGTGGTGACAGAACAGTCATACATAGCTTATTTGAATAAGGGGGGGCCTACAATTCATATTTTTAGTGGTTGTTTTTTGTGTTGTTATTGAAGTCTTTTTGCAGTTGTTAAGTCTTCATTTTAGCCACTTTTATTTTTGGCAAAAATATGTCAATGTTACCCACGTCTATTTTCTAGTTTAAAAGTTTTTTATTTTATTTTAATTTTTAGTTAGTTAAAATTGTTTTTAGATCTTGAATTTTTGAGCATAAGCTCATTTGTTGGTGAACTCTATCTGTTTTAACTTGTTTTTCATTTTTAAGCTTATTTTCTAGCTTATTTTGTGCCCGCATGTAGCCTAGTTGTCATTTTAAGAAAAGCCAAAAGTAGCCATCAAGTGTGAACTGCCCTTTTCCATTAGCTTTTTAGTGGCTTATTTAAGTTTCAAACCATTTTCACTTTGCTGTTTTAGATAGTTTATGAGCCAAGGATTTTTGTGGTATAAGCTGCATTCCCATAAGGATCCTTATTGGTGCTTAAAAATAAGCCCAAAGGTGCCCTTTAAGCTGTGTGAGTAGCAGTTTAGCCATTTAGCTTATTTGAATTTTCTGCTTATTTAGCTTATAGTCGTTGCTTATTTTTGTTCTTTCTTGCTTATTATGTGTAGTCATTTATCTGTTTAAGCATATTTATCTTTTAGATTAGCTTATTTAGCCAAAAAAGGGCCAACAGTTTAGCATTTAGCCTTTAGTGTAAATTAAGCAATCTGTCATTTTCTTTTGCTTATTTCGTGCTTATTTTTAAGTTTTAAATTTTTTTCCTTTATTAAAGTTGGTAGTTTACAGCTTATTTATAAGCTGTATTAAAAGTTTTTTTAAAAAAAAGCAAAAAGGGGAAGGTGGAAGTCCAAGGTGAGCCAAGGCTCGAACCCTGGACCTCAACACCCTCAACCCTTTATAACACACACACACTTACCGCTGCGCCCTTGGGACTTTTTCGTTATAGTCCCAAGTGGCTTGGTATTTAAGGACGTTTTGGCCCTTTAAGCTTATAAGCTGTTTTAGCTTATTAACAACTTATTTTGATAAGCTGTTTGGGGCATCTTATTTTTCTTAGATCCAGCTTAGTTCAAAGCATTTTCCCTTAATTTTTTAGATTTTTATAAGTTCGTTTATTATTTTTAATTAATTATTTTTATTAAAACAGTTTTTAATCAATAAATAATTATTAAATAAGTTCAAAAAATATAATTCTTTTTTTTAAAAAATTTTCTTTATCGTTGGATCTAGGAAAATATATAGCTTTCGTAACGGTTAATTTGTTGCAAAATTTGGTTTTTTAAAAACGGTGTTTTCAATCCCGTTCTCGTTTTTAAGTTGAAATCATTTTTAACTTTCGTTTTTAGGTTTTCTTTAATCGTTTTTGCATTTTAATCTTAGAAATTAGAAAATCCAAATCCAAAAACCCTTTGACCTTTCAAACGCGCGATCACGAACGTTCTTGATTTTTAATTCGCACCTCGTTGGGAGAACGACCCGGGTAGATTTTTGAGGGATTGTGTTTTGGATAGAAACGAAACTTTTAAAAGCCTTTCAGAATACTTACTTTAGCCTTATTATTTATATATTTATTATATATTTATATAATTAAAAGGTTGAATTTTAACTGACGATCATTTTGGCGCCGTTGCCGGGGAGGTGTAATCGATTATCGTTGCGTTTGAAGATTAGTGTTTGAAGACCCTTCCCTCATGAAGTTACCATTCCTGTTTGTAAATATTTTCTTTTTTAAAAATATAAAAAATACAAAAATATTTTTCATTTTCTTTTATTAGTATTAGTATAAGATAAAAAAATCAAGAAAAAACCAAAAACATAAAAAAATTATCCTTAATCAAGAAATAAAATCCATCATCAATATAATGCTTGCATCTTAAGCATTATCATAATAAGTTACCAAACAAAAGATTCAAAACTTGCATTTGTGTCACTTGCGAGATACGGCTCACCTTTAAAAGTTTAACAAAAATAATAAGGAGGGTATAAGGAGGTTGTTCCGAGGAACTCACCCTAAAAGAGAAATGTTTTTAATTGCTTCGCGTTTCCTTACTCTCGCTCCTTTGTGCATTTTTCTTTTAAAGAGCTACCGTGAAGCTTGTCGATTATTGGTTTAAGTTATTCTATCTCGTTTTATCCATTAAAATAAATTATGAATTTTTTTTTGAAAAACCAAAAATATTTTAATTTTTAGTGCATGCGCACTTGTTCTTCTTCTAATCTCGTTAGTAATTCTTCTTCTAATCCAACCACCACAAACCCGAAACATCGTAACCGTAGACATTCAAATCAAAGAGTCAAACCTTTCTCTCTTAAAGAATCCCCCGTAGTTACGATGGCCGATCAACGTACTATGGCAGAATTGCTCCGTGCACCTACCGAGGGTTATGCAGAGGCAATCGTGGTTCCACCAATTTCGGTGAGGCATTTCGGCTCAAGCATTACTATCATTAATAATGATTGACTTCGAACCAATTCTTCAGGACTTGGAAAAAGGACAATTCCTCATGACCACATCGTTTGGTTCTAACAAACTTAACTTCCTACAATCAAATACATGGATGTTTTTTGTGATGGAACTCGGCGATTAAGCTTATGCTTTTTCCTTTCTCTCTTGCGGGGGCAGCCTGTCGTTGGCTTAAAAAAGAACCCCCTCGTTCTATTCTCACTTGGGAAGATCTTGTTTCCAAATTCATCAATGAATTCTTTCCTCCCTCAAGAACGACAAATCTCCGAAATGAGATTTCCAACTTTCTACAAAAGTTTGATGAGTCGTTTCATGAGGCGTGGGACCGATACAAAGATCTCCTTCGTGCTTGTCCTCATCATGGTTTCACCGAATTGCACCAACTTGAAACTTTCTACAATGCCTTGAACCCGGCCGACCAAGATTCTTTGAAGATTCTGCCGAGTCCGGTGGCCTTCTTAGGAAAGATGGACGAAGTGGTGTTGACATTTATCGAAAACAAATCTAAGGTCTGCAATTCACGAAACAAATTGATTGTTTCTCAAGTGAAATCAAGTGATGGTAACTCTTCTTCTTCCTCCGATATAGCCAAACTTACTCATGCAGTAAATGAGCAAACGAGTGTGGTGACTACCGCCATGATGGCTATTCTTAAACAATTTCAAGCTACCCCAACTCCAGCTTCCGTTAAAGCCGTTGAGGAGATTTGTGTTATGTGCGGTGGTGCTCATCCTTATTATTAGTGTCTCGCCGCCGATGGCAACACTTTCCCGGAATATCAGGATAATATTCAAGGATACGTTGCAGCAGCCACGGGTAACTACAAATCAGGGGTAATTCTGGTTATCGTTTCCTCCAGGTTGGGGTTAATCAAAACAAGACCACCGAGTTTTGTTTAACAAAACGGGCAAAATAATCAAAACCGTTTTAGCCAACCTCAAGGATATAACCGAGGAAACAACTTCAATCAAAATCCAATTTATCAAGCTCCAATTTAACAAAACCAAAGTGTTCCTTTAAGTGAGTTAGAAAAATTTAGATAAACAAATGTGTTAAATGGCAATGCCATGCAAACCAATTTACAATGTGAAAAAATGAGTTAGGAATGAAATGCAAAATTCGATTCAAACTTCGATGTCTAACCAAACAAACGAGCTTAAGAACATGATGGCTAGTTTCTTTTAAATGAACACCGCTTCTACCTCGGGTTCGGGATCTCTCCCTAGAAACACCGTTGCTAACCCGAGAGGTGAGTTAAAAGCCATTTACAACTCGAAGAGGTATGTTCTTGATGGACCTACCGTTCCCATGCCTCCTCCATTCATAAATCTAGAGGAGGATGAACGTGTAGAGGAGCGACTTTAACAGATCATTGGAACTTGGTGGTATTTCATTAAGGTCCCACCTTCTCTTGTCCAAAAAGCTAAAAACTAATTCTTAAAGAAATTATGTTGGTTTTCCACCAAAGGGATCCTCGTCACTTCATATCACATTATCGTCAAGGAGGAAAACCAATGTAAACGTGCAAAAGAGAAAGTGTAGTCTAAATTCACAATTTTGGAAAATGTTTAAACAACTTCACATCAATATCTTTCTTGCTGATGTTTTGATTTTAATCCCGAAATACCAAAAGATGCTAAAGAGTCTCCTTTCCAAAAAGGAAAAACTTATAGAATTGGCAAATACACCCCTCAATGAAAATTGCTCAGCGGTTATCCTAAAGAAGTTACCCGAAAAACTAGGTGACCCTGGGAAATTTCTCATTCCGTGTGGTTTTAGTGAGCTCAAGTGCAAGGCCCTAGCCGATCTAGGTGCTAGCAAAAACTTGATGCCTCTTTTTTCTTCACGGTGGGGAAAAGGTTAGGATGTACATGAGCTTCTTTCACCCAAATGTAGCTTGGAACTTGCTAACGAGTTATTTTGCACTCCAAAAGGAATTGCAAGAGATGTCTTTGTTCCGGTTAGAAAGTTTACATTCCCCGCTGATTTTGTCATTGTTGATTATGAGAGTGATCTGCGAGTCCCTCTCATCTTGGGTAGACCTTTCTTACAGACCGCTCGTGCTTTGATTGACGTTCATGGAGAAGAAATGATTCTTCATGACGGTAATGAAAGATTAACCTTGAATATGAGACATGACACTTCAAGCTATTCAACCCAACCTCATCAGAATCTTCAACATGATTTGATGTATACAATGTTTCACATGAGGAAAATTCTTAAAGATTTGTTTGCAACAAATCATCAAAGTGGCAATCTTACTTCTTTTCTCACTTTTCATACCGACTTAACTTCACCGGAAGTTAATGATGATATTTTTGATCCAGAGGGAGACATTATTAAGAACTTGCTAAATCTTGATAAAACCAATGTTCGCTCTATATCATGATTTAATTGAGTGGCATCCACTTCGATCTCGGAACCTAATGACCAAGTCTTCTTTCTTCTCCCCAACACTTACTTCCCTTCGAAGAAAGTGATGTAATTTGGAAGAATTCGAAGCATTATCTCGCATGTGATTCATTTCAACAGGAAATAGTAATCCTTCATATCTTCTCTCTCCTTTTCATAATTCTTTAAGTGGCAGTACCACTTCTTCTTTCACTAGTCTCCCGTTTCTGAGACTAGCGACTATTCCGATATAGGAGTTCACCGATGAACTCGCTCATATCACATTTCCACCAGGAAATGATGATCTTCCCTTTGATGCCGAATCCGATCTTCTAGAAATAGAGTATTTGCTTAACCATGATCCTATCAAGGAAATGGATTCTATTCTCGAAGATTCGGTTGATGAAAATTCTCTTGATGACAATCTTGTTGATACCATTTCTGATATGTTCACTGATGAACATGCTCTTGATTACTCATCTCCACCATTATGGGATGAGTATGATGATGAACTTTTTGATCTTGAAACCGTTAATGATGGTACTTATGATGATCCATTTGACTCTAAGGAAGAGAAAATCAAAGATTCTAAAATCTTGATTGATGAACTTGATCTTCCTGGATCAAGTGATTTCCTTCCTTTTCCCGAGTGTGACTCGGTTTTCTATGAGGATTTTTCCGAGGTTGATGCTTTGCCTTCGACCAACAACGAGGACAAGGTATTTATTCCAGGTATACTCATTCATGAGAACCTCTTTGAAGTCACCAACTGTGCAACTATGGAAAAGAAAGTAAAGAAGACTACTAATGCTTCTTTAATTCTTGAAGATTTTAATCCTCCTCTTTATGAACTTCCTTTCCACAAAGAAGTTTCCGGGCTCGGAATCTTACTCTCGTTTTCATTCGAAAATGAGGAAAAAGTCTTCAACCCCGGGATTCTAACTTCTAAGAGAGTTCATAACTCTCTTCTCCCGGAACTATCTCATCGGGGCACTAAAGCTTTCAAAGTCACCAAAATTCTTGAAAGCCCGATGGAGATTTTTCCTTGCTCTTACCAAGAGGACATCCGAGTCTTGGATGTTCCGTGTCTCCACTTTTATCCCCCTTGACAAGCTCAAGTATGGGGGGATTGGGTCAAGCTAAGTGACCTAAAACAAGCGCTTCGTGGGTGGCAACCCATGCTTATCCTAGTATAATCATTGTAGTAGTATGGTAGTTATGTAGTAATGAATAAGTGTTTTTTGTTGTGTGATGAGGCTCGCCTCTTTCCTTTTCCGTGTTTTGTGTTTTGTGTTGTATTGTCCAGGATGTCCTGGATTTTTGAAGCCTCTCGTGCTCGCGGTTTTTGTCCTTCGATCACAAGAGCTTCAAATCCTCAGCTTCATTTTGGGAATCCGATATCCAAATCTTATCGACTAACGTTTATCTTTAAGCATACTTAATAAACGGCTTAGGATTTACGTAGAGACCCTTCTTAAAACATTGAGGACAATGTTTAATTCTAGTATGGGGGGATCTTCGATTTGATTATGCCTGCAGTCGTTGTTTTCGCGTAAGCCCGTTTTTACCACCAAAATTTTAAAAAAATGAAAAAATTTTTAAAAAATTTCAAAAATAAAATAAGTGTTTTGTCACAATTTTGACTTTCCCGCTGGGTAGAATAAGAATAAATTTGGACTCGATCGAGCGTGTTGAGCTCTAGCTTGTTCCTTAACTTTTAGACTAAGCGTTCGCGAATCTGCGAAGAACAAAAAATGATAGAGTTAAGTATGAGTTGGATGCTAAACAAGGATTATTTGGAAATCTTAAGAGCTCATGTATGTAATTTGTGTCTTTTTCTCCCATAAGCTTCCAACCGGACTAATAATACGTGCTATTTTTGAAAAGTAAACTTAAATCAACAATTTTTTAGATGTAGTCAATAATAATTTTAGTTTTAGTTCAAATTTATACTTAAATTTTCCAAAAAGAAGTTTTTTCTATATATCACAAAATATAAAAAAAAATTAAAAAAATGAAATGAAAAATGAAAAAAAAAATTAAAAAATAATAATAATAATGAATAAGGCAATATTATTAACTGTGGGCTGATAAAAGTTTGCTGCATCTTGCCGGCTCACAACCGATGTTACAACCTTCTAAAGAAAGCAGATAGTATGAATAATAATCTGAGACTGATAAAAGTTTGCTGCATCTTGCCGGCTCACAACCGATGTTGCAGCCTTCTAAAAGGTCGAAGGTTACAATTGCATCATGATTATGTTAATGTTAAGTGTGAATAAGTATGATTAAATAAATATATGGAAAATCTCTTTTTCTTAAATTTAAATATGCTTTTGAACTAAGACTATTTCATTTTAAGTTGTGGTTTCTAAATAAGATATGTGTAAACGAGAAACCTAAGAGTTTTTGAAACCGAAGGTCCGTGAGTCCCGATACTAGTCTCCGTGAGGTGTCAAAAGCCCGGTCACTTAGCCGATGAGGTTGGGATGTGCCGAGACGAAAGTCGCTACATGGGATGATCTCGCCTTCAAACTCATTATTCTCGGGTGGAACGTGAAACATAGAATTTTGCAAAACGTTGATCCTAGTTGAAATTCAAAATAGCACATACGCCTAGATATAATAAATAGTGGAGTAAAAGGTTACAAGTTGCAAATATGAGTAGTGTTAGCATATTAACTTATATTTTAATATGATTTCGTTTTAAGCTTGGTTTGGAGCAAGTGAAAAGTCGAGGACGATGAATTTATCCTTTTTGGGGCATTCTCGGATTGAAATGTTCTGTTTTTGACTCTAAAGTTATAAAATATAACAAAAAGTCAAATAAGTTAGTTAGTTGCTTAAAAAGAAAAGTACAAAAAAAATGAAAAAAATGTTAACAATAAATACAAAAATATTTAGTGGTAGTTAGATGTATAATGTAAAAAATGGTAAATAACGGGCTTTTCGAAAGCTTAATTGATTCTTTTAGTTCCCCTTGACGACACTTAGCTTATTTTCAGGTTATTAGTCGAGGGGGGAGAGATCCGAGATTCTTAGTTTTCCTAAGTGCTTACTATATATGCATTAGTGAGGACACTCATAGTTTAGTATGGGGGATTTTGGTATGTGTTTTAAATACACTATACCATTTTCCATCAAAACTGGACTTAACCGAGACCAAAAAACATACCCAAAATAATACTTTGTATTTGTATTGTTTTCACTTATATTGTGCAGGGAAACGGGTATTCCTGGCAATAAGACGATAAATCAAGCCAAAAACGACAAAACCGAGCACGGATGAATGAAGGTGAAATGACAAACGTCACAATCAAAGCCCATAAACAACAAAAGTCAAGTCAAGTCAACCCCGCAAAAAGTCAAGGTCTATTCGAAAAGCCGGTTACCGAAAGAAAATATTAAATGGGCCCAACACGAACCAATAATGACCGGATAAGCCCATTTAAACATTATATGAAGACCATTAGCCCAAGTTTTAACAAAAGCCCAAAATCCCATTATAACTATACACGGCCCAAAATGGTTTAACATATATGGCCCAATTTTCACTTAACGACCAGTTACCCATATAACCTTTTTTGTTAACTCAGTTAGTCCCACATGGACTAACTTTGAAATACAATACATAAACCTCAAGGGCCTTTTCTGCCATATTCCAAAACTTCATAACACCACAAGGACTTAAATTGCAATATTACATATATACATGAGGGGTCAAAATTGCCAACACGCCAAACTTATACCCTGTATAACATTTAACTCCCTTTCCCGCCAACAAAACCACTTCCCCTGTCATTTGTCATTCCTTGGTTACTATTACACATCATAAACCAACAAAAAATCAATATCCCTCTCCCACAACCAAAGCCTGACCAAGATCCACCTTGGCAATCCTAAACCCATCTATTGGCTACTCGAATCAAGGGCTTTGATTGAAGAACTTTGGGACCAAGCAATATCAATGGCTAAGAATGACTTTGGATTCTACTCACAACAAAAACACATGTCCTCACATGCTCTCAGAAAAGAAGCACACATTGTATGACGTAGGTTTTAGTATTAACAATAGACTAGTATAGTTTCATTTTTAAGAAGAGTCGATTTTTTGTAAAGCAAGAACCCTTGTAATATCAAATTTTGGTCCATCTTCTAATATAAGTCTCTTTATTTACTGTCATTTACATTGCACTTCTTTAAATTTCTTGCACTTTATATTTTTATGCAATTATTTACATGTTTTCTTTAATATGCGTCAATTAAGATTATACTCATTGTCTTTTTTAATTTCTGTTTATATGCTCTTTGATAAGTTTTAAGCCATTGAAATACCTTTATTTAAATGCTTTTTAATTTTCTGTCAAACAAAACTCAAAATTAGAATTAAAATATACAAAAAAAAAAGAAAAAAGAAATCAAGCAAGGAGCAAGGTGAATTAAGGATGGCCTTGGTTTAGCGCTTTTATATGGTAAAACATTAGGGATGGTTTATAAGCTTTGGAAAGCTTAATGTCTAGCCAAAAGCAAAGGACCCTTTGTAAGCCTCCTTTTTACATTTTTTGCATTTTTACTGTAGCTAGCTTATTTTGTGCTTATATTTCTGCTTATCCTGCTTATTTATATGTGTTTATTGCTTTTTGTCTTTGTTTTATGCTTATTTGCCCTTAGTTTAAGTTTTTATGCAAAACTGTCATCATTTGCTTTTAAACTGCTTTTTCATTATTTGCTTAATCTAGTGCTTATTCTTGTGTTTTTAATATTGCTTATTGCTTATTAATGTATGCTTGTTATCTGTTTTCAAAACCTTTTACTCAACTCTCTTGAAATCAGCTTTAAATTTCAGTTGTAAAGGTTAAAGGGGTGTTTGGCACAAGGGCTTGGGTTATAAACCTTTGGGTCACCTTGGCCATCTTTGGAAGGCTGCTTTTAGTTGTTTGGAGTCATTTTCAAAAAGTTTTTAAGTCTTTTAGCTATATTTTAAGTCTTTCCATGTGTCTTTGAAAACTGTTTGTCCAAAACTGTGTCAACATAGCTTATTTGGTTTAAGCTTTTAAAAGCCTATTTTAAATCTTGTTTTGTGTCCCTTTAAGTGTCAAAATGCATTTAGTTAAGTGTCTTTAGGTTATGTTTTCACTTTAGTACAATTCTGTCAAGTTTTGTTAAGTCATTTTCATAATGTCTAAAATGTCCATTCTTGATCTTATAATATCAGCAACTTTAATTTGTTTTTTGTTCTAATTTTTTTGAATATAAGCTCATTAGGAGCCATTATTAATCTGTTTTTAGCTAGTTTTTTATTAGGAGTTTATTTTGTGGCTTATTTTGTAACCTGCACTTTTTCCTTTTTTCCATAACCAATATAACACCCATAGGCTTGTTGTGATATCCACCTTTCTCGCTTATTCAACTGCTTATTTGTTTGTTCAATCCTTTGTTACCTTTGTTTTTCATAGAAGCCATTAAGCTGGCTTTTAAGCCCTTAAAGCTATTAAACCTATCAAGTTAATTCTAAGTGCTAAATAAAAAAATGTCCCCTAAGGTTTTGTCCTTTTGGACCGTTTTTTGTATGGCAACTTTCTGCCTTACGCTTTATTTGCCTCTTTTATTTGCTTCATTCGGTTCCACTTTCTTTGCTTATTTTTGCTTAATATTATGTGTTAATTTTGTTTATAGCGTTATAATCTGTTTCATTGCCTTATTTTAGTATTTCATTGGCTTATTTGTTTCATTAAAATTAACCCTCAGTTAGCTTAAATTAGATTTAGTTACCAAAGTCATTATGACATTTTCTTTACTTTATTTTAACAGCTATTTTTAGTTTCTCAAAAATGTCCTTTTATTTATTAGCTTATTTTTGTGTACTTTATAAGTTTTTTTTAAAAGGGGAGAGGTCCCAGGCTCGGAACCTGGACCTCACACCCTTTTATCCAATAACGCCCTCACATCACACACCATTACCCAATTGTGCTAAATTCGCTCATCCGCTATTGGTTTTTACAATTATTACTTTAGCCTTCTTTAGACCAACAAGGGCCCCCACCCCCAAGCTGTTTGGCTTATTCCTGGCTTATTCAATAAGCCAGCTTCCTCACTTTTATTTTTCTTAAACTCGGCACACCTTAATCTATTTTTTTGCATTTTTTCATAATTTTTCAATATTGTTTACTATTTTTAATCTTTTATTTTCTTTAAAATCGTTTTTAATTCATAAAAAATTATAAAAAAGTCAAAAAAATATAGTTCTTTTTTCCAAAATTTTCTTTTATCATATAGTATCTAGGAAAAATAGAATTGCTTTCGTAGGTTTATTTTTGCAAAATTTCACTTTTTAAAGAACGGGATTCGATCCCCGTTCTCGTTTTCTTCGTTTTTCAACTTTAAACGTTTTCGTTTTAGGATTTTCTTTAATATTTCTTTTAATTTAGTAATTTAGGATTATTAAAACTTTAAAAAATCATTTAGGGTTTAGTTTTTGATAATTTAGTCTTCTTTAACTCGCGTTTTTACTTTCCCGTTTACGTTTTAGGTTTTAATCATTCTAGCTTTCGTTCCTAGATTTTCCTTAATTTTCGACGGTCATTTTGGGCACTTTCGAGTCCGTTTCGGCTTCGGCGAAACTTCGAAATGTTGTCTGGAATGAGTTTTTCTATAAAATACTCTTTTTGGTCTAAAGTCTCGGGAAACGTGATATATGCGGGTCAAATCCGATGGTTCAAATGCTGCGTTTTTATTAAAAATACAAGTAAAGCTGGATTTTTGAGGGGTGGTTTTCGCATTTTTGCCGCGGTAGTTTGGGTATCGGATAAAACTAAAAAGTTGTCCGGGAATTTCATTTCGCTATTAAATCTTTGTTACTCCTCGAATCGGAAATGTGATTTAGAGGGTCATTAGGCGCGGCGTCAGATTAGGGTAAAAATAATATAAGTATAAAAGTCAAATGTTGATCTTTAATAATATCATGGGTCTATAAGATTATAAATTTTTTAACTAAGTACATGGATATAAATAAAAAGATAAGTATTAAAAATATACTTAGATATTTAAACTTCCAAAGATAGTAATCTTTTCGATAATAAGTAAATTTCTTAAAATAAAAAAGTTACTTCGAAATAATATAACGTTTTCAATTAAAGATAACGTAAGATAAAACGTAGAGGGACAATTATAAACTCTATGCTGTGGTGTTTTGGGATCTAAGGCGCAAATGGAATTCTCATACATGTTTGTTATGATTGTGTGTGTGTCTTAGATATATACTTATATAATTTATTCTATATATATATTATATTTAATATATATATTTGATTTGGTGATTAACGATTTCGTACGCTCGTTGATATACTTTTTCAGAATAGTATTCGTCAGCCATACAATATAGGTCTTTAGATAGTATGTTCATTGATTTTCCGTGAATTGTTTCGGTTATTTGATCTTCGGCTTCGACCAAGGTGAGTTCATAGCCTCGCTTTTAAAGTTTTCAATGTTTTTAACTCAGCAGAGGTGGATAATTGCTTATTTTGTGAATTTGAACGCAAAACTGTTTTCGTTACTATGAATTTGATTCCTTCTATACTGAGTAATATGTCTTTTTTGTTTGTGACTGTTAGTTACCATGTGTTGGAAGCGCTAATGATTAATAGATTTCTATTGGGTTTGAACAACCCTGTCAGGGGTTTGAATCGTTGGGACCACCCTGTCAAACGGACATTTTGTGGTTAGTATTAGAAGAAGTGGCATACTTCTCGGACATAATTTCGTCATACGGGAATGAATGTGTTAAGTTTCGGTACACGGGCTCTTTAGTTGAAAATCACTATTTTTATAACTTGACTTACGTGCCAAGTTATACGTTTTG
Organism: Tanacetum coccineum; assembly: GCA_026074375.1. Classification (NCBI taxonomy): domain Eukaryota; kingdom Viridiplantae; phylum Streptophyta; class Magnoliopsida; order Asterales; family Asteraceae; genus Tanacetum; species Tanacetum coccineum. The sequence goes on from BQNB010010947.1 coordinate 72,474, forward strand.
TGGAACCAATAAATATGTCGTTCTATGTGTTAATTGTAAAACTCTATGAATTCACTCAAGTTTTGTTGAACTTTTTAAGCCTGTATCTCAGGATAATTGCTTGCATTGTTGATGGATGGAGGGACGGAACGGAATTCAAGTAACTGTGTCTCGGTGAAGTAGTGTCATAAACTAAATTAATGTTTTAGAAACAGTCGTGTTATGACTTTTAGAAATAAATTTCTACGTTGGTATTGGGACCTATGTAACTTTGATCTTTCTAATAAATGAAATTGTGTTTTATAAACGTATCTTTGAACGTTTACTAGGACTCGTGTGCATGCATTATGAAGTAGCACCCCAAATGTTGTATTCCACTGCGTATCGTAGTTTGGGGGTGTTACATTCTCACCCCAAAAGTTATAAGGTAAATATAAAACAAGTAAAACGTGGGGATATGAACTCACCTCGATGTTGCAAAACAATTAGCAGAAATGCAAATAATAAGCACAACACAAACGGAAAACGGAACAGCTTGACCAAGAAGATGCATCTTAACTTAACGGCTATGTCCCACTAGATAAGGATGATGAATTTGGGTTTTTCGATGGATGAGTACATCAACGCGACACGTTGATAAAGGATTTGGATTTCAAGTTGTATGAGTTTGGTGGTTGGTTAAATAAAATAAACCGAAAGGTAAAAGCAAAGTATGTAATATATTCCGTATATATATTACATATGAAAGACAAGAAAAATATATAACACGTGGCGAGTATTATATATAAGAAAAAGGAAGACGATAAAGATAAATATCCGAAGTATTTAATATTTCCCCAGTATTTTATAAGATATGTGAGAAAATAATTGTAACAATATAATTCGACACATTTTCGGAAATCACCAAACAAATTAATAAAGAATTCTTGCATAAACGTAATTTACACGTTTTAAAGTTATAAATTATGTTAAACGATGTTTGTAAAGTTTCTACAAAAGTTATGTTTTATCTTCTAGTCGAAAATTTATTAAATAATATTTTATAAATTAGTATTTCATTTCCTTGACGGTTTTTAGCTAAAATAGTTGTCTCATTTGTAAAAGTATAGTTGTTATTTATTTGTCGGGTTATGGTATAATTATAAATAAAATATCTTTAAACTATAACTTATTCCTTTTTATCGGTTTTCAAAGATAATAATAGTTGTAGCGAAAAATACTAAGTATAGAAATTTATAAAAAATTTCGTCATGACCTATTCGTTTATACAACGTTTCCCATTTTTACAAAACTCAAAGTTTTCCCTTTAGTCAATCAATGTTGCAATTTATCCCCATGTTTTAATTTATAACTAAACGAGATGGTATAAGAAACAAAAATAAATGAAACTAAACACATCGTCGTGTATTTAAAACATAAGCGAATTAAACTCACCCATAGAAACTTCGTCGGGTCGCGGATAAAAACAAACCAAGGTCAACGCCACTTTCTAGGTTGCTTGGCTATGAAAACACAAAACCAAACGCACCCTTATATGATGTAGAACAACAAACCAAACGCACCCTTAAGTACTGTTAACCAGCGAACCAAACGCCCTTATTTCGGCAGTTAACCTCAGATCCAAACGCCCCCACTGGGCTGTAAAATCAGCAAATAAACACCCCTTAAAATGCAGAAATAAACACCCTTTTGGGGGTCGAATTTGCACAACAAACACCCTTATTTGAGGCTATTAAAACGCAGCGACAAACACCCTTTTTCAGGCTATTATACCAGCAACCAAACACAAAAACGAACACCCTTATATCGCCATTTAACCAACCCGAATCTAAATACCAAAACAAGAAAAGGAAATAAGCTAAAATAAACAA
>BQNB010010948.1:0-82628 GCA_026074375.1 Tanacetum coccineum
ACAAAAAGATCAGCACTCTTTCCGAACGCCAGGCTGAGAACAAGAGGAAGTTGAATAACACTTCCAAGAACAATCAGAACCAACAACAGCCGAACAAGAGGCAAAATACTGGCAAAGCTTACGCTACAGGGCACGGGGAGAAGAAATATTATGGCGGGTCCAAGCCGTTGTGTCCTAAATGCAATTATCATCATGATGGTCAATGTGCTCCCAAATGCCATAGGTGCAACATAGTGGGCTATCTGGTCCGTAACTGTAGGAGACCTACAAATGATGGGGACAAGTCAGAAGGTTAATTGCTATGAATGTGGGAATCAAGGGCACTACAGGAGGGATTGCCCAGAGCGAAAGAACCAAAGTCATAAAAACCAAATTGGAGGTACTGGAGCACATGGAGTGGTGCATACCTTAAGAGAAGGGGAAACCGATCAAGACCCTAACAACATTAAAGATGAGATCAAAGTTAAAAGAGAAAGTTGTCTCGCTTTGCCTAATAAATCCTAAGTTGAAACTATCTTAGACTTTATCTTCTTAGGAGTTCTCGTTGTATTTCCCTTAAATTTCAGTTGTACGAATGATTTCAAATTATCTATCCAATTATCGTATTAGGAGAATTTCGTCAATATTAACTTAGGTTCCTTATTTACTCTTACAAACTACTCTCACGAATATCATGAAATTATAACACTATTTTGACGAAAATGAGCAATGCATCGTTAGTCCTCAATTATACATGGCCTGATCAACTATGTATAATTCAGGAAGGTACCATGCCGTGCTGAGAGTAGTCACTCTAAAAACCTCTTGTTAAGGAAACAATTTTCTACTTATATCATGTTTTGTGTGCGTATTCATAGAACCGTTTACTTTTGGAACTCGAATTAGTAACCATATCAACTAAGCAGGCCTTCACTCCGTCTTACTATAAAGTTTGCATCATCTTATACCAAATCCTAAGCCGAGAAGCCAAGACACATTACTAGTCGCCCTATGACAATTTCGCTATCGAATTTGCTCGCCATTAGAGAATTTACTAAATCACCCATTCAACATAAACTTAATGCCTGTAGAACTTGGTAGTTTCGATGCTATAATCGGGATGGATTGGTTGGCGAAGTACCAAGCGGTCATTGTGTGTGTCGAGAAGATTGTTCGCATCCCTTGGAGAAATGAAACCTTAATCATATACGGTGATGGAAGTAACCAGGGAAATGTGACACGATTAAACATCATTTCATGCACTAAAACATAGAAGTACATGGAAAAAGGACTTCCTATCTTTTTGGCTCATGTCACTGCAAAGGAGGTTGAAGACAAGTCGGGGAAGAAGCGACTTGAGGATGTGCCAATAGTTTGAGACTTTCCTGAAGTATTTCCTGAGGACTTGCCGGGTCTTCCTCCGACTCGACAAGTGGAGTTTCAAATTGATTTGGTACCTGGTGCTGCACCTGTAGCACGAGCACCTTATCGATTGGCGCCTTCCGAAATGAAAGAGTTATCGGAGCAACTGAAAGAGCTATCCGACAAAGGCTTTATAAGACCCAGTTCCTCACCCTGGGGAGCTCCGGTCTTGTTTGTCAAGAAGAAGGATGGATCATTCCGGATGTGCATTGACTATCGGGAATTAAACAAACTGACAGTGAAGAACCGTTATCCACTCCCCAGAATTGATGATTTATTTGATCAGCTTCAAGGGTCGAGTGTCTACTCGAAGATCGACCTAAGGTCAGGTTATCACCAACTGAGGGTTCGAGAAGAAGACATTCCGAAGACTGCCTTCAGAACTCGTTACGGCCATTACGAATTTCAAGTTATGCCGTTTGGTTTGACAAACGCACCTGCCGTATTCATGGACCTTATGAATCGGGTATGCAAACCATATCTGGATAAATTCGTGATTGTCTTTATTGACGATATTCTGATATATTCGAAGAACAAGCAAGAACACGAAGAGCACCTTAAGCTAATCTTAGAGTTGCTTAAGAAAGAGGAGTTGTATGCCAAATTTTCCAAGTGTGAATTTTGGATTCCCAAAGTACAGTTCCTCGGTCACGTGATCGATAGTGAAGGAATTCATGTGGATCCAGCCAAGATTGAATCCATTAAAGATTGGACATCTCCTAAGTCACCAACGGAGATTCGTCAATTTTTAGGTCTTGCTGGGTATTATCGAAGATTCATTGAAGGGTTTTCAAAGATCGCCAAACCAATGACTAAGCTTACTCAAAAGAAGGTCAAGTTTGAGTGGGGCGATAAACAAGAAGCAGCTTTTCAACTGTTGAAGCAGAAATTGTGCAGTGCACCAATCCTTGCCTTACCTGAGGGAAGCGAAGATTTCATCGCATACTGCGACGCTTCAAAGAAGGGTTTGGGCGCTGTGTTGATGCAAAGAGAGAAGGTAATTTCTTATGCATCACGCCAGTTGAAAATTCACGAGAAGAACTATACGACTCATGATTTGGAACTTGGAGCAGTAGTGTTCGCTCTCAAGATTTGGAGGCACTATCTGTACGGAACCAAGTGTACAGTGTTCACAGATCATAAAAGCTTACAACACATTCTTGATCAGAAGGAACTAAACATGAGACAACGCCGATGGTTAGAATTGTTTAGTGATTACGATTTCGATATTCGTTATCACTCGGGGAAAGCCAATTTCATTGCTGATGCTTTGAGCAGGAAAGAATGAGAACCACCATTAAGGGTTCGAGCCTTAGTCGTGACTATTAGTTTGGATCTTCCCAAACAAATCTTGAATGCTCAGACTGAAGCACGGAAACCAGAGAACATCAAGAATGAAGATGTTAGAGGAATGTTGGTTGAAAACGCTAAAAATCTAGAGGCGATTAGGACGGAAAAGTTGGAACCACGTGCTGATGGAACCCTATGCCTTAATGGCAGGAGTTGGCTACCATGTTATGGCGATTTGCGGACGGTGATCATGCACGAGTCCCACAGATTAAAATACTCTATACATCCAGGTTCTGACAAGATGTACCAAGACATGAAAAAGCTATATTGGTGGCCCAACATGAAAGCCGATATCGCTACCTATGTTAGCGAGTGTTTGACTTGTGCTAAGGTCAAGGCTGAACATCAAAGGCCATCAGGATTGTTAATACAACCCAAGATACTTGAATGGAAGTGGGACAACATCACTATGGATTTTGTTACGAAGCTTCCTAAGACGTCGCAAGGCTACGACACCATTTGGGTGATTGTTGACCGACTCACTAAGTCTGCGATCTTCACACCGATGAGAGAGACTGATCCTTTGGATAAACTTGCAAGAATGTACCTAAAGGAGGTGGCAAACAGACGGGCAAAGTGAGAGGACCATTCAAACTCTCGAGGATATGCTGCGTGCTTGTGCGATCGACTTTGGAAAGGGTTGGGTTAACCATTTGCCATTAGTCGAGTTCTCATATAACAATAGCTATCACGCTAGCATCAAGGCCGCACCATTCGAAGCACTTTATGGTCGAAAGTGTCGTTCACCTGTTTGTTGGACGGGTTGGGTTAACCATTTGCCATTAGTCGAGTTTTATACAAACAATAGCTATACCTAGATCAAGGCCGCCACATTCGGAGACTTTATGGTTGAAAGTGGCGTTCACCTGTTCTGTTGGACTGAGTTGGAGAAGTCAAATCCTTCGTCCCAGAATTAATTCAAGAGACACTGAGAAAAATCATCCAGATCAAGCCAAAGGATGCAAGCGCTAATGATCGGACAGACAGTTTTGTTGAAAATTGGCCTCACACCACTTAATATTGTTAGGCCAGTTAATACTGCTCACCCTAAAACAGCAGTTCATAGTGCTAAAACAAAGACACATTTTTCAAAACAAGCACAATCAACTGCTAAGAGTCCTTTTTAAAAGCAAACAGCATTAATTAGAAGATCTGTGCATGAAGCAAAGAGACACTATTATACTGGAAAGCATAATGCAGTTAATACTGCTAGGTCTTATACAAGACAAGTTAATGCTGTTAGGGTAAGAGGGGTAAATGCTGTAAAGTCCTCAGCATATTGGGTTTGGAAACCTACCAAACCTAATGGTGTATCACTTGCTTTTAAAAGACACAACTACATTGATGCACGAGGTAGATCCAAGTCAGTAATGGCTTGGGTCCCTAAAGGAATCTAATTTCCTAATTCTTTTGTGTAGGGCAAGCCACAACATGATGATAAAGGATTTGTTGACAGTGGTTGCTTAAGGCACATGATTAGAAACATAGCGTATCTCTCTGATTTCAAGTAGTTTTATAACACCCTGTGTTTTCAAGTCATTGACGACGTCGATAAATCTACTATTTATTTTTAGTGTCGTACGCATTTGCTTGTAATTTCATGTATTAAGTAAAATCGCGTAAGCTAAAAATTAGCATTCAATGTAAACGGGCATCAAACAATTAAGCGTTTACATCAATCAAGTATTAAATAATTATTTTGAGAATAATTATGATCCTTGTTCATTTTATTTTTATCGGATACGTAAATTAAATACGTTTCGCGATAAAGTACGTTTAGGCATACCCGGAACCACCAAAACTTTTCTACGCTTCAACAAATACCCACATTTATACCCAATACATAAAAACTACAAAAATATATCATATATATCTCATATTGGCCGAATATGGAGCAAATGATACAAAGAAATATGCAAAAATCTTGCAACTAAGTCTTATGTACATGCAACTACTAATAAATTCTCATGTTTCCTTGACCACTTTTCCTTAAGACCCTCATTTGTGTCCCCTTTTGACCACAAGTCTTCCATAAGACCCTCCCATTGTCTAAGACTCTTATGTACATACTTTGACTAGTTTTATGAGTATATAATACATATAAGACTAGTGCAAGTATCAAACACATACACTTCTATTTTTACTAAGTGCAAAACACACTCTTTTCCCCATATACTCCCTCCTACCCACGGCAAGAATACACCAACACAAACCATCCACAAAATTTTATTCTACAACATTTATAAACATTCTCACATCATATTTAAGATCATACAAAAAGGTTTGGAAGCTTGGTTGGTTGATTAAGGAAGATAATTAAAGAAAAGTGAAGCTAGGGTTTTCATTGTGCAAGCTTTGGATTTTTATCTAAACAAGGGTTTAGATTACATTGATCATCATCATCATACACCATAAGGTCATCTAGAACCCTTTATGTTCTTTCAATATTCATTTTATGCATATGTTAGTTCTATTGTAGCTTGAATCACCATGTAGGATTTTTAACATGTAAATGAAGTTTTTACTTGTAATGATCATTTTGCACACTATTATACATGTTGAGATATGGCTAATATCATGTTAAAAGGGATGAGAAAGTATTGTACCATATTAAGTTGGTGTAAAAATGATTAACTACAAAAGTAGTAAGGTATAAAAGCAAGGTTAAAAATGGATTCAACAAGGTCACTCAAAGATTCTGTCCAAAATTCGTATATATAACACATTATTTTATATTTTTATAAAGTAGTATGATTCACGACGATTCCGAAAAGGTAAGAAACTTGTCAAACGGATTTATAACGAAAAAGTTAGAGCGAAAACGAGGTATATATTCGAGGTATAAAAATCCAGCATTTGTTAAGTTAGTGGTTTCTGTCAGGATTTTAAGATGGTATTTGCGGCACTTTCGAGTCCGTTTCGGCCTTCGGCCGAAACATGAAAGTCGTTCGGAAGGTCGTTTTACTTCCCCGCGAGGTTCTTTAAGTCTAAAAGCGAGTGATAACGGGTCGTAAGGCGGGGGCAAAATCTGGCTTTTTGGTAATTAATACACTGCATCAGATCTGATGCGAGTGCTTTTTCGCCCATTTCGGTCGAGTTTCGGGTCTCGGACAGAACTGGAAAGTTGTTCAAAATATCGTTTCGCATAAATTCTCTTTAGAACCCGAGTCATGAAAATGTGATTTAGTGGGTCATTATAGTCGGGTCAGACTTAGAAAATAAACTATAACACTACCAGGAGTAACTAATATACTACCAGTAGTAATAACTATAACTACCAGGAGTAACTACAACACTACCAGGAGTAACTAATACCCTACCAGGAATAACTATAATTACATTATTCAGATATTTATAAATGTTTTACAATTATAAATATGTTTTCACTCAAACAATTAGATGGTGATTAGCTAAATAGACTTATGCATGGTAGAGATTACTCAATGTGATTAGTACTTATACGACCTTAAATTAAATAGGTTGCATTCGACGATTTGCGTGACGCATTATTTGTGATACACTTGGCATTTGCTCACTCAAGGTGAGTTCATAGCCCCACGTTTTACATGTTTTTGTTTTATAAGTTTTTGGGGTGAAAAACATGCAATGCTTTACAATTGGACACAAGTGGTTAAGTTTCATGTTATGATTACGTGTTGCCTAAGTAGCGATAACCCATATCTGAGCCCATTATCATGAACTGTCAATCTACTTGTCTTTACTCGAATAGATTACGGAATTGCTTAAGTGGACAGTGGACAGTTACATTAATTGAGGGTTTAAGCCGCGGAGTGTTATGAGATTGAATCTTTTGGGGGTTGACTACTCCGTTAGGCGTGATTAGCTAATCACTAGTTCGAGATCGAACACTAAGGAACGTTATATACATTGTCGAAGCACAACACAATATATGATGAATATGAACCTTACGGTGGCCTTGACATAAAGTGGCAATACTTATAATGAGTCTAAGAGCATTTCCATGAACTTAGAGTAATCGTAATCATCTGTTTTATAAAACATTACGAATCTTTACATTGTCGTGAAATAAAGTGGCAATATATACTTGAAACATTTTGATATATTGTGCTCATTACAATATATACTTGAAACACTTTGATATATTGTGCTCATTACAATATATACTTGAAACATGTTGATATATTGTGTTCATTACAACATATGCTTGAAACTTGTTGTGATAATCATATTGTGCTTCATTATAATATATACTTGAAACTTTTTGGGACTTTACTTTCGGTCGTTCCTAATATACACCTTGTGTTATTGGATCTATGATGTAACAACGCCCCGGACCCTTATTCCGCCGCGACCCAATAGGGGTGTTACAAAATCACCCCCAAACCCCCACCCCTTATTTTTGGTAATAGAAACAACGTCTTTTAGAGGCGACAAAACTTACTTCCAAGGGTTAGGATCGGGTTAACATCTGAAATAACTGCAAGCCATTTATCTAAGCTTTTTTTTGATTTTTTTCCATTTTCTATTTTTTTTTTCTCAAATATACACAAATATACAAAGGATACAATGCTTTAGCATTCAAAAATACCAGATATCCCCTTGGAACCAGCCTTCGATCACCAGTTTGCAATCAAGGAACCTAGAGATTCATAGAAACTTTGGAACTAGAACTAACGCTCACTGGTAAGTTTCCTAAAGGCTCAGCAATGGGTTGCATTATCCCTAGTTAACGACAGGTTATCATACAACGTGATGTCGTAACCTGTGGGTTTCCATGAAGGCTAACACTAACAACAACCTTTCCATTGTCTCCAGCTGTCTTAGTAGTGTTCACATTATGATTTCTGGTTTCTTTCCAAACCTTCTTAGTATGATTCACACTATGTTTGGCCTGAGCGGTTTGGTATTCACAGACTTTAAAGAACGAATCACAAACTGATTATGATCAACAACATTCAACTCCCTATTATGATCTACTGCTCTCCTCGCGTTTACACTTTTACTGGGCAAGATACGATGGTTCCGAGTGTGGCTCTTTGGCATAAGTTTGCGAGATTCGGTGGCATGTTTGGTTCTTGTAGATAGATTTACAGGAACATTAGGCTTCTTGTTTTGTTGCACTGGTGGTTTCCGTGTGGGTCTATTTGAAGTCCTGGGGGGTTCCTGAAAAGTAACTTGCTTTTTCTTAGGCAACGGGGTTGGTTTAACACCAATTTCAGTTGGCTCTTTTTGGATTGGAACGACTTTTAAACTGTGGTTATACATCCCTGAAGCAAGTACTTTGGGTTTCTCAGAGGCTGTAGATCCACTACTCTTTTTACCACTCAGCTCAGTTTTCAGTTTGGCATTCTCAGCAGTTAAGGCATTAATCTTTGCGGTAAATGTAGAACGTGAGTAAGCATTAGATTTCGACAGTTCTTCATAACGTCGTTTCAGATTCACATTCTTTGCCTTATATCCATCAATTTGAATTCTAACTGAAGTGAGCGCATCTTTTAACTGAGTTAGCTCAGTTTCTAAGGCCTGCCTATCGAAGCTACCTACAGTGGATCCTACATTCAACATTCTCGTGATGTTGATCTGAGTTTGCAAGTTTCTGATGGTGTCATCTTTCCCTTGAAGTTGATCCTTTAACTTGTTAATTTCAAAAATTACATTAGATGTAGTTGAGTTAGAATTATCACAAACCCTCTGGTTTTGAAGACATTCTTTATATTTTTGAAATTTAACTTGTAAATTAACGTGATTCTTTTCGATAAAGGCACAACATTTTTTAGATTCATTAAGCATTTGTTGCTTCTTTAATATCTCAGCTTCAAGTTCTACGACTTTGGAGTGTTCCCTATCGCAATTATATCTAAGTTCTTCACAAAGGAAATTCGAACTAGGGGGCACAACAATATCAGAAGCAAGCACAATAAGAGCAAGAATGACTTTCTCTAAACTATAAGCAATTAAGCATCATTTGAATAAAAAGATTGTTTTCTCTCTATTTTAGTTCGTGTTCGCAAGAACGCATCGTCATAAACTCAGTGTCCACTCGGTCAAATATCCACATAGATTCTGTTACTCTGTAGCAATGGTTTTCATCAAGTTTTTGAACGAAAGTGTTTAACATTTTCATAAAAAGGGTAGATTTGTTTTTGTAAACATTGCTTTAAAATGGTTAAATCTCACCCTGAGCCGCTTGATTACGACATGGATCTGTTTCTTTGGTTTATGACATGTGTAAATGCGGGAATCCACGAGTTTAAGCCTTGTAAACAAGTGGAAAATTGACTCTTTGCCAGACGAGTACGAACAAATGGAGTCACAGGTTTAGCTGGGTACTAGATTGACTAGTAGTTTCTACGGTAGGAAGCCAATAAACCTGTTCTCTGGACAGTTCTTTCTGAGGAACAAAGTGACTATACAAGGCATTAAGCTCAGCATAGTTTATGGGTTTAATTGTCCCTAGTCTTTCAGACATCTTAGTTCTACTGACTTTAGCATGAACGAATGAGTCTTCACTGTCATGCACTTTAACAAAGGTATGGGTGGGGTTTAAAAGTGCATGGCCATCATACATGGTAGGTTGAGACAACTTAGCTTGTTTGAGGTTCCACGGATTGCTACTACCTAGAGCTGTTTTATGTAAGTCATGTGTTGCTAGGTTAGGTCGTTTTGTTAACATTGGAATAGTTTGTGTTGGTTGTTGAAATCTTTGCAAAATTTCTGTTGCAACTTTATTAGCACTTTTTAAACAAACTATTTCTTCAAGGTACTTGTCCTCAAGGACCTTTTTTTAGAAACAACCTTTTTACTTTCATTTTTCAAAGAGTTAATTGACGCAACGTTTTGAGAAAGTTTTGACTTTAGCAACACATTTTCTTCTTCAAGCTCAGCATTCCGTTTGTTACGTTGAATAATGGCCTGGTCTAAATCATGTTTGACTTTATTACATTTTAGACTAACCATTTCTTGTTTGCATCTTGCAAGCTCAGCTCTTAAGGGGTCATTAACTAGGCTTTGTTCCTGATTAACCTTAAGGTGTCCGTCTAATTGGGTTCTCAAGTCATCTAAGATGGTAATCATGGATATCTCACTAGGTGGCGCCGAAGATACCTCAGTTGGAACATCTTAAACTTTGCTTTCAAGTTGGTACTGATGATATGGAATCGTATTGTCATCAATATCCGACTCAACATCGGAGTCTAGGTGTTCTTCCTAGTGCATCTCATGTGTCAACAGATGATTCACATTATCAAAGATTTGATTAGCATCAGTGTGTACCTCGTTGACTTGACTGGTGGTTACACCATTGGTTCTACTTGTAGATGACAAGTTAGCCATGAAAGTTGCTGCTACATAAGGTCCTGCATCTACGTCAGAATCATACACGTCCTCATGGCTTACTTCGAACATGTTGGTAGTCGTAATAGCCAGTGGCTGATCATAAGGAGCTGTACATTCTACATCAGCAAGGAATGCTTCGGCTTCAGCATCTAAAACTATTCCTTTCTCCTTAGCTTCCATTAATAGCATCTTGTCCTTGAAGTACTGAGAGTCTTTTACTCTCTTTTTCTCCTTACACTGCCTAGATACATGCCCTTTTCCACGGCAGTTGTAGCATATCACCTTCTTCCCTATGTTGTCCGTCATCTTCCTGTAGTTTTGTGTTCCTCGATTACCTATATTACCAACATTACTCGGAGCACTTCTCCGAACAATTTCAGTAATAATCTACCCGTCATGCACCGTATCCTAACTCCTTGAGTTAGACGATGTCCTGAGTTGGTTGTTGGTTAGAGGAAACTGCTTTTGGAAACCACTCAATAAGTTTACAATTTGGTTCATGGTTGCCAACATAGCATCATTGCTTAATTGAGGGACTTGTTGTGGGGTGGAGGAAGTTAGTGGTCCATATTGCAGTGGTGGTGGAGTAGTGGTTTAAGTTGGTGCATGGTAGTGTGTTGTTTGAGCAAGGTATGCCAAAGGATCAACAATGCTGGTAGACTGCTCCTGTTTCTTGAGTGTCTTTATAGCATGTGGTTCATATGATTTAAGGTAAGTATAAAGTTCAACATAGGTTATCGCAAAAATATCCTTGTTGTTCTTCATATTGGTCACATACTTTGCCTAATACGGAGGAAGGTTGTTGACAAACTTGGTGTTCATCTGATGAGTGGGGATGTCAAGCTAAGTAATCTTCATATCATTGATCAGCCCCCCCCCCCTTGTGGAAACAAACAAAGTAGTCATGAATTGACTCATTTCCTATTGCACGAAATCACGAACTCATATGCAAACAATTCTTCCAGTTCTTTATTGGAGAAACGATTCCCAAACCTTTCATTAGTAACTCTACATTGTCCCAAATCTCTTTCCCAGTACGAGTCTGGTTTAGTATGTTGAATACATGTTTTAGGAGCCTTGACAGAGAATGTTGGTTGCTTAAATATCAGCTAGTTCTTTATTGTTCTCAATTCAGTAAACTCTTCATCTCGCTTGTCTCTCGTTACTTGTACTGCAGCATCACCTTGACCTTCTGTCATAATGAATTGGGGATGCGGAGTAGGTCCGTTTTGGATTGATCTCCAAATTAACTTACCAGAGGTTTCCCACGAATGTACCTCTCAAATAAATACAATTATCCATGATTCTAAGTCACTTTCTACCAACATGGGCGACGATTGTCCGTACCCGCTGCACTTGATTCCTTATTAGTTGACATTTTTGATTTAAGTATGAATAAACGGATCTCAAGTGATTGTTGTTATGTTTGATTTGTGTTTAGTTTGATGTTGTTTGATTTTTTTTTGGTTAACAAGAAATCAACTCGTTCGGTTGTCACAAGGTTTTGACTAGTTCAGTTGTAGAAGACTTGAACTCGTTCAGTTGTTGTTGTAAAATCAACTAGTTCTGTTCGCCTTGTATTATGTAGGTCCTTGGTCTAGGATCTATATAGCCTTTGTAAGACGATAGTTAACTTGAATAAATCCAAATCAACTATGTGAGAGACACTGACTATGAATATCAAGTGTTAATGCGGAATCTTAACACAAGAATTAAAGAACCATAATTCTAATTTTTCTATTGATTTCTCTTAAGCTTCAATGCTTCTATTACATATATAAAACTCTATGCCGTAGGGTTCCTTTTATACACCAAGGAAAACCCTAGCAGGCTTTACAAAACGTGTGAAAGGATAATGCATATCCTTTCCTAAGATATCTCCTAAGATATCTCTAAGATAACTATTACTATTCTGTTATATAAACAGACTTAACTAAATACAACCATACTAACATAGAGCTGCTATTTACCAGTATCTTAAACTTTTAGTACTGCCAGACTTAACTTAGCACTGCCAGTATTAACTTAGTACTGCCAGAACTAACTAATACTACCAGACTTAACTGTTATACTATCAGTATTAAGTCTTTTACAATCTATTTCCCAACAATCCTCCCCTAACTTGATCTTCACTTGTGAACTTCAAGTTTCTTCAAGTGTCTTCCATTTGAGCTTCCTGAGGATGTTGTAAATAAAACTTCTTCAAATTATTCTTGAACTGCAATTCTTCAAATCATCTCTTTTTGATCTTTGCAGCAACCATTCTCCAAAACTTTTCAGCAACCCTTCAAATCAGCAATCAAATCATATAGTTTCAGACTATTCTCATCACTTCCAGGTGTGTTAACTCCTGTGAGAGGTGAATCATTGAAATTTTAAATGGATTTGATGTCTCTTTACCAGTTAGCCATTTACTCTAGAGTAGTCAGTCCTTTGCCAACGCAGGAAAGTGCATTCCATGGTTGATTGAAAACCATTTCAACTCTCAGTACATGAAACATTGGTGAGTTGAATACCATATAGTTTTTGCAAACCATTTACAGCCATAAACGATTTGATGCCTTTACCTGTAGCCGTTTGCTCAGGGCTAGTCAATCCTTTGGCACCTAGAAAAGGTAAATTCCATGGTGGATTGATTACCATATCAACTCTTTGTACATGAAACTTGGTGAGTTGATGTACCATCCACTTTTTGGTAAAGTGTCAACCATCTAATATGGATTTGCAATTTGTCTTTACCATGAGCCATAACCTCATGGACTAGTTATGGTTTTTCCACAGCCTTACAAATAAACCAATAACTTGTGGGCTAGCCAACTCTTTACTAACCAGATATGGTGAGTTGATAACCATACAATTTTTGGCAAATTGTCAGCCATTAACGGATTTGAGAAGTCTTTACCAAGAGCCGTTTGCTCCTGGACTAGCCAGTCCTTATGTTTGTTAGACATGGTGGACTGATAACCATTTGTTGTGTTAGTGCATAGCACCTCCACCAAGTGTTATTCTTCTCATTTCCATCCTAGATTTCTAACTCATCAACCTATACTACTTCCTAATGCCAGCTTGCTTTTCCATCATTTTCAACATTTTGTAGCAATCCTCATCTGGTTTTCCTCCTTAAAGTTTCTTATCTAGCATAGCTTTGCATACCTCAGCAGATAAAGGATATTGTCTTTCAATTAGCATATATATATATATATATATATATATATATATATATATATATATATATATATATATATATATATATATATATATATATATATATATATATATATATATATCCATTGACTCCAAGTTCAAACAGTGTACTCTGCAAGTATCATAATATCTCCAACTTATGATCCTTTGTTGACCTAATAAACTCCAAATAGGATCTGTACTAAGGGGTTCCTCAAACATATTCTTTAAATATCCCCAAAGTACCTTCTCAAGCTCATCCTCTGGTCCATTCACACCATATCTGTTCATAACAATCCTATATAATTAGTCTAAGATCATCCTATAATGTCCTTCAGCTCTAGCTCCAAAATTTATGTACACTATATCAGTTCCATCTTCCCTAACAATTTGGTACACACCTTTCTCTCCTTGCTTGATGATCTTATAAGTAGCTATACTTGGGGGTTTTATAGCCACAGGAACATGGATTAATAAGGAATATTTACCTGAACTATGGATCATCATCCTATACATCTTCAGATTCATCCTTATCGCTTTTGTCAGAATATAAACCTTTCCCTAGTATCTATATCTCCTCTATTCTAGTCTTCTTGGTAAGAGCGCATCATCTTTTGTTTCAATACACTCTTAGGTCTTTTTGAAGTCTTTGTTTGAAAGTTCTTCACAAATCTTTTATGACTGTCTTTTGTAGGCATTAAAGTTTATAGTGGCAAAAATTCAACCTGCTTCACCAGCTACAAATATCTCTTATCACTTCTACAAAACTTAATACTTCTCACTGAGGATAGCTTCCATGTCCCCTGATTCTTTAAGTAATTCATCATATATGTTCTCAGCTGTGATTGGGTCATGGGCTTATTTCTTTTAGCTCTTGCTCTTTCTTCTGCAAAATGTTTCTTCCTTTGATTTACCAGTTCAACCATCTTCTTTGCAAAGTCTTCTCCTTGTAAGTCACTATCCCTAGAAAAACCTTTGACAACTCTGCATTAGCTTCAATCTTTGCTCTAATAAGATCCCAATCTTCATCTGTGTAATGCTGATCTTTAAATTGAACTTGAGCTCTTCTTTTCTTTTGTTGCTCATTCAATTCTTCTTCTTTTGCAATTCTTTATGCTAAGAGAGAATCCAAGTGTACTTGTTTAGCCTCTTCTTCTTTGTACAAAGTATCCAATCTGATAGCTTCAGTAACACTAGCTTCCTCTTGTAGAATTTGTTCCTTAGTCTTCTTAGGAGCTTCTTCAATGATCATAAGAGCTTTTCCTTCTCTTTGGCCTTTATCAGGGGAAGGAATAGACTTGTTAATACTGTCAGTACTAACTTGCCCACTAACAATACTAACTTTAATACTGCCAGTATTAACTCCTTCAGTAGTATTAACTCCTTCAGCACCAGTACTAACTTCTTCTAGAAAATTCAAGCTAGTGACAACCTTCTTTCCCTTTGTCTCTTTCCTTCTCTTATACCTTCTTCCCTTGTCTATTGACTTTGGCTTTTGAAAAGCAACCCTGGAGAGAGTTTTAGCTGCTTCTAATATAGTAGGGCTTATGTCTTCAACTTGTTCCTCCCCTGAAGTGTTGACAGTAGTCTTAGAAGGAGTAACCAGCCCTTGTACCAAAGAAACTAGAGGATCATCTTGACTTTTCCTCCCCTGATCCTCAGGTTCTTCCTCTTCAGAGTCTGATAAGACCACATTTCTCCTTTTCAAAATACCTTCCAGCTTCTTCACCTTCTTGACCAACTTCACAATAGCACTCCCCATTGTCAGCTTGGTTTGCTTGAGATCCTTTTCCAGACTATCAACTCTTGTCATTAATTGAGGAACTAATTGAAGCAAATCATCCACAGTCATCTGTCCTTGGGCATGCTCTTGTGGGGGTGAGAAGTGTTGGTGTGCAGGGGATGGTTCCTCAAAAGTGTGCTCCATAGGTTCAGGGTCAGTTTCAGGGATAGGTGTAGGTGTAGATGCAGGGATAGGAGTAGGTATAGGTGGTGGAGATTGTTCTGGTGGTAAAGATGTAGATGGTACTGGAATTGTGGATGATGATGGTTGAGATTGAGCCACATCAGGATGTTCTTGACCTGCACTTGGATTAGTAGTAGCAACAAGCAGCATAGCAGGCAACAAAGGTCTTGGTGCCCCTCTAAAACCCCTTTTCATATTCCCAAAAATCTTTTTGGTCAGGGTCACAGCCAGATAAGGGTGTTTGTTTTCCGTTTGAATATCCAAAATCAGTTGCAGAAAACGAGGATACATCAAAAACTTTGTTTTGCTTTTCAAGTTTGCCACCATGCCATCAAAAATTAGTTTTGAAAAATTATAAACTCTGCCAGTGGAAAGACAAATCAAAGCAGTAGCAATATTGCTACCAAATTGATCCCATCCACCACTTTTAGAGCTTATACAATGCAAAATATGGTGGACTAAAAATCTCCATTGGGGTGTGAAAAAGCTTTTCCAAAAGGTAAAAGATCCGTCTGTAGGATACCCCATATGCCCCATCCCCTCAAAAATCTCATTGTTTGGCAACATTGTAATCCCTGAAGCATCTGCTAATTGAAGCTTATTTCTAATAGATGCCTCAGTGATTGTATATACAATGGTATCAATAGTTGCCTGTAATTCTAGAGTCCCATCAGCAAGAGTGTTGGCAGTAGCAGTCTGCCAAAACTGTTTGACTAGGGAATCATAGATAGTAGGATTAGTAGTTAAAGCATACCTGAGGTTGGAACCTCTTAGAAAATCCACTATCTCTGCAAACCCCGCACTTTCATCAGGCTTGCGCAAGAACCCCACTTGATTGTGTTTGTCGCAGTATTTTAATTGAGCCATGAATCGAAAGTAGTAATAAAAGGTAGTGACTTGAACTGAAAATTTACTGGGTTTAGGTACGAGTGAGGTTGTAGATGCTGGTAGCAAGACAATTGACTATATTCTTTATAAAAATAAAGAAGATTTTTACTTTGCGAAAAGGAGATAGCAATAAACAGATAAGTGTGAAAGAGAAATCAAACATTATCTATATATAGCTTCTCTGTTTAACGACAATAGCGCCGTAAAAATCTGTAACGGTAACATTTAAACAGTGTTTAAGCAGAGAAAGTCAATTTTCCCGCAACCAGCACTAACAATAACCTACCAGTATTAAAATTTACACTACCAGACTTAACTTTGGTCAACCAGAATTAATTATGATACAACCCGAATTAACTCTTTTTCAACCAGAATTAAGTATTTACTGAATTAAGACCTTATCACACCTGCCTTACATCTGCAAATCCATGCTATTCCTGCAAGAATTAGACTAAAACAAAGAAAAACATGCTGCAAGAGTTTGTATAGACAGAATTAACTTAAACTAACTACCCGAATTAATACTACTAACTACCAGTATTAATACTACTTAAGCCAGATTTTAGTTAAACTAACTACCAGAAGTATACACACTATACAATTGAGCCTCCCCTTAAATGTAGCTATGTGTTTATCATCCCAATACTAACCACTAAGTAATTAAACCGTGGTCCATCAAAAGGTTTAGTCAATAGGTCAGCTACATTTAAGTCTGTGTGAATTTTCTCCACACTAATGAGCTTCTTCTCATAACAATCTCTTATAAAATGGTGGCGTATCACAATGTGCTTTATCTTGGAATGATACACTGGGTTCTTCACAATGCAGATTGTGCTTTCATTATCAATGTGGATTTTGGTATTCATGAAATTGAAACCATAGTCTAGTAGTTGATTTTGAACCCACAATACTTGTCCACAACAATTTGCAGCAGCTACATATTCAGCTTCAGTTGTAGAAGTAGCCACTATGGTCTGTTTCTTGCATTGCCATGAGATAAGTCTTTGTCTAAGAAATTGACAACCACCTGTTGTGGATTTCCTGTCAAGGTTGGACCCACCATAATCACTGTTAGAGTATGATTCCAGGTCAAAAGAAGATTCTCTAGGATACCATAAGCCCAAATGTGGTTTTCCCTTAAGGTACTTAAAGATTCTCTTCACAGCATTGAGATGTGAAGTCTTGGGAGTGACCTGAAAACAAGAACAAACACATACTGCATACATTATATCAGGCCTAGAGGCAGTTAAATATGTAACACCCCCAAAAATGGGTCGCAGCGGAATGTGTTTCCGGGAGCGTTACTTCATAATACCATTGTACAAGTCATGGGAGAACGACCTCTAAGTGTCGTTTGAAAGGTATTCTTGAAAAGTTTGGACTCCCATTTTCCTCAAATAGGCCAAGCATCTATTTCACCTGAGAAAAACATGCTTAAAAGGGTCAACATAAAGTTGGTGAGTTCATAGGTTTTTGTAAGTATGAATGTAAATCCCAAAACTATATATATAGGTTTACTATGTTACAAGTTTCGCCCATACAAGACTTGCAACGCATAAACCTACATATATAGGTTTCCTTATATAAAATCCTAAAATGTTTCAAGTATATATATTGTAATGAACATGATATCCCAAAATGTTTCAAGTAGATATTATAATGAGCACAATATCCAAAAATGTTTCAAGTTAGCAGTACTAAAGTTAGTACTGGTCGAATAGCAGTACTATAGTTAGTACTGGTTGTATTTAGTTAAGTCTGTTTTAGTTAAGTCTGTTTATATAACAGAATAGTAATAGTTATCTTAGAGATATCTTAGGAGATATCTTAGGAAAGGATATGCATTATTCTTTCACACGTTTTGTAAAGCCTGCTAGGGTTTTCCTTGGTGTATAAAAGGAACCCTACGGCATAGAGTTTCATATATGTAATAGAAGCATTTGACAGCTTAAAGAAATCTAAAGCAAAATTATATTATAGTTCTTTTAATTTGTGTGTTAAGAATTCACATTACCACTTGCTATTCATAGTCAGTGTCTTCACATTAGTTGATTTTGGATTTATTCAAGTTACCTATCCGTCTTACAAAGGCATTACGATCCTAGACCAGGGACCTACAAGTAAAAGCGAGAACTTTCTTTTTCAGGAATATTGGTTTGAAGAAAAAGTAGAAGGAGTGTAAGTACTGTTGCCAGTAAAACAGACTTAACCTTATCTAGGCTCTTTTGCTATGTGTAAACAAAAGCACATTTTGAGCACTTGAGATGTTTTTGAGGACCTTGGATTTTTCCTTACTTAAAAACTTAAGGTTAATGTACAAATCATCAATAGATTAAAGTGTCACTCTGGTTTAGTTCTCATAGTCATTGCTGATTACACCATGCTGGGGCAAGATCTGACGAAACTTATGATTTGCATCCTCGTTGATACTCAGCACCATGAGCTTCCGACTGAGTAAAGTAATTGTGGAATCTATTCATATCCCTTTTCTAACCCTTTGAATGGGTTATTTTAAATGCTTTCTATCTGTTGTTTGAAAACAAGCCTTCTCCATTTTCTTTGAATTTGCATTACCACCAAACCTAGTTCTGATGGTTCCTCGATCTCTTTTGCATCAATCCCATTCATGAAATCTTTATATGCTCCTTAGGATATGGACCATCAGCAAGATATTTCTTAAGCCTTCCTTTCGTTTCAAACAGTTAAATTTTTGCAGCAGTTACTGGTGAAAGTATTCAAACAATACCATCCTTTCCAGTTGAAATTCTCTTCTTGGAGTTACCATTCTGAATTACCTTCCAAACATCATTGTCAATGTACTCAAGGTAATGCTCCATCTTTATAGCCCATATATCATACTACTCCTTCTTCAAAATTAGTTTGATATTCGAGATAGTAGTTGATTGAGGAATCACCTGTTGTTGTTGTTTAGGTGCAGCACCAGTGTCTGATACATCTTCATGGTTTGATTCTTCATTATCACTGAGATGTTATGAGAACTCATCATTAGCAGGTTGAGACATTTTAGGAGAGTGTTTGTTTGTGATCTTGTGATTCTTCTTATTCAAAGTCCCTCTATTGGCTCTAATACCACTTGTAGGTCCTTGGTCTAGGATCTATATAGCCTTTGTAAGACGATAGTTAACTTGAATAAATCCAAATCAACTATATGAGAGACACTGACTATGAATATCAAGGGTTAATGCGGAATCTTAACACAAGAATTAAGAAGAACAATATTAATAATTTTGCTATTGATTTCTATTAAGCTTCAATGCTTCTATTACATTATGAACTCTATTGCGTAGGGTTCCTTTTATCCACCAAGGAAAAAACCCTAGAAGGCTTTCTAAAAACGTCGTGAATGATAAATGCATATCCTTTCCTAAGATATCTCTAAGATAACTATTACTATTCTGTTATATAAATAGACTTAACTAAAACAGACTTAACTAAATACAAAACAAGTACTAAACTATTGCATGCTATTTACCAGTACTAATTTAAGTATGCCAGACTTAACTTAGTTACTGCCAGAGTATTAATTTAGTATGCCAGAACTAACTCAATATAAATAGACTTAATGTGTATACTTTAGTATTAAGTCTTTTACAATCTATTTCCCAACAATCCTCCCCTAACTTGATCTTCACTTGTGAACTTCAAGTTTCTTCAAGTGTCTTCCATTTGAGCTTCCCGAGGATGTTGTAAATAAAACTTCTTCAAATTATTCTTGAACTGCAATTCTTCAAATCATCTCAACTGTGATTGGGTAAACCTTAAAGTTAACTATTCTTGAAGGTTATATATATTGTTGGGATCTCAGATTTGATGATTACAATTTACATATGCTAAAATGAGACGAATGAAACAACACGAGTTTAATTTGACACTTTGGTATTCTAATATAGAAGAATTAAAGTTGGAATGATTTCCATGAAGAGTAGGGTTTTGAAAAGTTAAAGAATACAAAGATAAAAGGAAGGTTTTTAATTAGTTTTAATTAGCTTCCTAATATAATAATTAGCTTCCTTTGTAAGCCTTAATATTCCCTCTATATAAAGGGTATTTAGGGTGAATAGTTTTATCATCCATCATAGTTAGATTCGCCAAAAGTTCAATATAGACCATATTTGTATAGACACAATGAACAATCCTAGCCACTCATTTTCATCAAATATAAAAAAAGCCACTTTCCACCTCTTTTTTAAAAACTAAATATCTCACACACTATTAATCGTTACACAAAACAAAATATACCATCGCGACGAGAATTAAATTATCTTTCTATAAAGGGGCGACACTATGTACTTTTTTTTTTTTTTTTTTTTTTTTTATTTTTTTGTTTTATTTTTTTTTTTTTTTTTTTTTTTTTTTTTTTTTTTTTTTTTTTTTTTTTTGACGAACTTTACCCCTTTTTTTTTTATGATTTTATGAGTAATATATGATTTTAATGAAATCTAGATGATTCGTTACGATCATATATGATTTCATGAAAATAATATATGATTCGTATCGAATCATTTAAGAATTTTGCAATTCGTGAATGAAAAAAAAATTGAATGAAAAAAAGTTTGTCGGAATCCAAAATCATATATGATTTTATGGAAATATATATGATTTACTGAAAATCATATATTGATCGTTATACGAATCATATATGATTCGTTATACGAATCATATATGATTTTCGCAATTCGTGACTGAAAAAAAATCAAAAAAAAGTTCCTCGAAAGTATATCGTGTCACCCGTCTACTGAAAGATAAAAAAATACTCGTCGTGATGGTGTATTTTTTTGTCGTGTGACGATTTACCGTTTGTAAGATATTTTATTTTTAAAAAAGAGGTGGAAAATAAGTTTTTTTATTTTTAATGAAAAAATAGATGGTTGAGATTGATTCATTGGATCTATGACAAATAATGGGTCTATGTTGATCTTAACTCTAGTTAGATCTCTCTAATAAGAGTCTAATAGTTAGCTTATTAGTTTGTGTAATAGTTAGTGTATTCTATGATGCATAGGTCGACTGGATTAAAGCGAATAGTTTATAGTTTATTAGTATTGAATAAGAAAACCTTGTGATAACATTGATGTTCTTATTTGTTATTCGCTGTGCGGGTTGGGCTTATATCATTCAATTGTTATTATATCCTAGCTGGGCAAAATGATTATGAAAGTACAATTAGGTTTTAACAGTTGGTATCAGAGCCTGGTGGCTCTTAATCTAGGATCTACAAGGTTTTGCAAAAAAGTTGAAGATGGTGTTGAAGGTTGCAAGGTCTAGTTCTTAATGGTTCTGTTTTCTGAAGACACAAGTGGATCGTGGAAGAGTGTTGCTGCAACTAAAGATATCAGATGACACACAGTTTTTGTTCTCGGCTGGAAAAGAATTTCTCGGACATAACAAGTTAGTTACTACTGCTAGGTTTGTTACTAGTAGTTACTACTGCTCGTGCTTAAAAGATACTACTATCAGTTTTGTTCGAAGTTGGATGACACACATGGTTTGAATCTCAGATAGAAAAGAATGTTTGGTTAAATGGCTAGTTTTGGGAGTAATTACAAGAATTGGTTAAGGAGATTATTTGGTATCACTTATTTGAGATTGAAATAGGTTTCACGACGGAGTCTACTTATTTTATCTTGAATTCGGGGTTGGGTGGTTGCATGATTTCAATGATAACTTGCTTGAACGAATACGAATTATGATTGAGACTTGGTTTATCTAGTTTCCAGTGGTCAAGGGGTGGTTGGTTAAGGACCTGGTAAACTATCACTTAAAGGAGTTTTATGTTGTTTGCCTAGGTGTCACTCGAGGGATGTCGATGTGGAAAATTCAAGAGGTGATGTGTTTTTTTAGAGATTTTGATCAACACAAATTTCTACACATTTTTCAATCTACTAAGTGCAAGCTTATGTTAAAACAAATTTGAGGGATTTTACTTTAGTTTAAGTTTGGTATATAAGTGTACTGATCAGTAAATCATTACAAAAGGCTACCCAGGGGGAAAATTTGAAGATTAAGGGATGGTTAATACATGGTTTTAGGGGACAGCTTAATGACAAAAATGTTTTAACCATCGGTTTTGTTCATGCATCCATTGAGAGGAAGATTTCCATTTACTACTGCTAAGTCATTATTACTACTGGTAGTTTAAGTTTCTACTGCTTAAATTCATTTTTCTTATTATGCGTCTTAGAGGGTAATTTAAGTCATTGAAAGGCTGGATTGGTAGTGTGATATATGGTTTGTAGTTGTAAAGATCCAAGTTGCATATCTTTACAAGACCCCTATTGGATTATGATAAAAAGGGGAAAATGATTACAGAGATTTGTAGCTTATTATGTGTGGTGACATGGCAATGTTACAAAGGAAATCTGAATTAAAGGGAAGTTTATTTCATTCAGGGAGATCCAGGCTTTATGATCAAGTTCATGCAAGAACATTGTTTCTTTTGTCATCATCAAATAGGGGAAGATTGTTGGGAATTAAAGATTTGATAAGACAAAAGAACAAAAGAATGAAACAAGAGGGACTAATTTGACATTATGAAATTCTACAAAAGATGGAGGATTCTACAATATATGCTAAAGAAGGAAACAAGATCAAGATTAATGTTGAAGATAAAGATTAGTCAAACATTAATGTTGGAGATTAATGCTGATTTATTAGTTTCCTAATTCAAATAGAAGACTAAAGTTAATGCTGATTAGTCAAACAGAAGACTGAAGTTAATGCTAAGTGACTGAAGTTAATGATGATTAGTCAAAAAGAAGACTGAAGTTAATGCTAATTAACAAGTTTCCTAATTCAAATAGATTTCCTTTGTAAGTCTTATGGACTTTATTATATAAAGAGATCCATAGACATAGTTTTAGGTGTGCATAGAAAAATGTGTGTGTGTGTAAACACGTAAAGATGTAGACGTCTAGTGAAGAAGTGTGTAGCCCTAAGGATCTTTGATCCCTGTTAGATTGTAATCGTTCTAGAGTTGATCATCTAGAATTGGGGCTCGATGGAAACGTATGAATAATAAAACCTTGTTAAACATCATTGTTATTATTGTTATTAATCCGCTGCATATTGTTAATCTTTAATGTTTATAATCCTAGATGAGATCTAACCCATCTCAAGCTTAAATGATCTTAGAGTCTATCAGATTATTAGGACTTCACAGTTGGTATCAGAGCGGGTTGCTCTTGTTATCTAGGATTCAATGTTTTATTGGTTTTGTGTTTAGTTTTCTGTTTTAGGTCAAATTAAATAAGACTAGGGTTTTGTTTAAACCCTAATTATTTAAAATAGAGAGTATTTTGGTGTTCGGTTTTTGAAAAGAAGAAACAACAGCAGCAAAGATACAAGGATCAACAACATCAAAAGACGTGGATATGATATTTGTTGTTAAAACATAAAAGAAGCAGCAGGGTTTTCATGTTTACTGTTGCACGAACCAGCCCTAGCAACAGAAACATAGGGTTTTCATGTGTCACATATGGTTCAGTTTGTATGGCGCTCTCTTAGTTCTTACTTCCTAAATGCTGCGAAGGTTATATATGAGTTATAAAACTCATGAAAACCCTAAACGTTTGTGATTTTATGCTGTTGTTCCATGATCTGCTTATCACAATATTTGGTGATATTGAGAAAAGGTTAAAATGCCTAATTCCTTTTACAAAAGACACACTTTTCAAAATCTAAATACCTAACCTAATTTTTCCCTTAACAGATATGTAGCCTTTGCTACCTCCAAAGGTAACAAGATCCCCATAGAAATTCTTCAAAATCCTCCAGTTTGATCCCTTGTTACCTGTCATGATTTCTCCTGAGCAATCCACTATCAAATATACCTCTATCTACCATGTTCTTCAGTGGATGATCCTGCACATGAAAAAGAGAAATTAGTTTCTCTTAGGGACCCAGGCCTTTACAGGCTTGGGTCTGCCTTGTGGACCTTTAGCATTCACAGTTCTAAAAAAAATTGGTCCACTGTCACAATTGGAGTTTGGTTTAGTGTTCCTCCAATTATAACCTGCTGAGGTCTTAACAGCAGATCCCCACTTTCCCTTTACAGCATTAGAATGAGACATTTGTGCTGTAATTTTTTCAAAGGGTCTTCTTACAGATGAATGTGATTTAAAAAAATGCCTTCTTTGATTAAATTGATTCACCTGTGGTCTTTTAGGACTAAAACTGTTTGATGTCCTGGTAGGTACTGGCTGTCTAAATCTAACAGTATTAACATTAGTATTAACAGTATTAACTCTAGGCCTAACAGAATTAATATTTGTCCTACCAGTATTAATATTAGTCCTAACAGAATTAATGTTTGGCCTACCAGTATTAAGTTGTACTGGTCTAGGAACAAATTGATTAGCATGATTAATCCTGTTGGTATTAGTCCATAATGGTTTTTTGCCATCATGTACCAGTATTACAAACCCCGTTTTTTCCTTAACCTCCGCCTCTTTTGCCATTTTCTTCATAATAGTACACAATCTTAATCAATGACTTAGACTATACCACAATCAAAACATTTCTTCTTTGTGAAAGAGAAGTTAACCCGTCCCCTAGGTTGATCTTTTCATATCCATTGTGGCATTCCCTAATTCTGTGACCGGGATCTTTAGGATGTGCTTGATCATTTGGATGTGGTGTTTCCCTAGGGATTGTTTTTTTTTATTTGTATGAACGACAACCCTAGATAGTATCTCTCTCATATCTAATTGTGGGGGGGGTGTGGTTGTGGGTGAAGTAATCACCTTTTTTACATGGGTGGTGGTGAATATGTTGGGGTTGGGTCAACTAACACATTCTGGTAGGGAATAGTGATTTGCCAGATTCAAGATCGAACAGAATGTTAAGTGAAGTTACAAAATCTGCAGTATATTAGATTGACAGGTAAATATTCACTGATCTATCACTAAACATTGTTCAGGCTCCTTGGGGCCCTTTTTACCATAAATATATAAAGACTCATCAATTTCTTCTTGTGGTTTAGGAGTATAATCTCCACTTAAGGGATGTGGAACACCTTTAAAATCATTAGCTTTTATGAATCTACTGTACAAAGGTTTCCCAACTGAGTCCTCTTCTGTACCCTTAAAAACAGAAAAATTCATTTCTTCCTCATAACTTAGAACTCATTTAGTTCGTTATATTCAATATCTTAGCCAATTTTACTATTTGAACTCATGCCAGAATTAATTAATCTCCAAAGATTCTTGGAAGAATCTTTCCATGAATCTAATGTTTTTTGCAATTGTTCCTTTTCTTTTACAGCTTTCATTCCAATTCTCCTATATTTTTTAAGCTTTTCATCTTTTTCATATATTTCATTTGCCTGAAATGTAAGCTTTTCATTTAGAGAAAGTTGCTGTTTTTAAAAAGTAACAAGTTGAGCTTCTAGTTTCTTAACAGCTTGACTATAGGCAAGTATTTGTGCTTCTTGATCACCTAACTGATTCATTTGTTCATCACATAGAGTTTTAAGAGTATTATATGAATCAATGCAAGTTTTAGAACACAAAGATACCTCACTACTGGAGCTGATAGCATGATGACATGATTTTTGTCTCTCATCATCAGTATGTACTCCCCAATACATACCTTCATCCATTGTCAACAGCCCATCTAATTCTTTCTCTTCTTTCAGCTTCTTGGTGTTGATAAAATGAGTCTCTCTTTTTCTTTCCATCATGTGTCCCCTTTGCTGTACATTCCCTAGCAAAGTGACCAGTGTTGTGACAATTAAAGCATTCAAGCTTCTTTTTGTCAAAACCAACAGGTGTTTTTCCATCAACACGAACTCTCCTTCCTGTTTTCTTATAGAACTTCTTCATTCGAATAGCAATCATTGCTATCTGCCAGTTTATGTCCATCTCTTCAATGTCTAAATCATCAATTTGTTCCAGATCTTCATGAAGCAAGTCCCAGTCCTCTGATTGTTTGGCAAAGAGGGAATAGATAACTTCATCAGCAAAACCAGCAAGAACTTCTTTTTCAGGAATATTGGTTGAAGAAGTAGAAGGAGTGCAAGTACTGTAGGCACCAGTAAAACCAGACTTAACCTTATTAGTGCTGCTTTTGCTTTGTGAAACAAAAGCAACATTTTGAGCACTTGAAGATGTTTTTGAGGCACCTTGGATTTCCTGCTCAAAAACTCTAAGGTTATTGTACAAATCATCAATAGATAAAGTGTCAACCTCTGGTTTAGTTCTCATAGTCATTGCCAGATTGGACCATGCTGGGGGCAAAGATCTGAGAAACTTATGATTTGCATCCTCAGTTGATACTTCAGCACCATGAGCTTCCAACTGAGAAAGTAACTGTTGGAATCTGTCATATCCCTTTTCTAACCCTTCTGAACTGGATATTTTAAATGCTTCAAACTGTTGTTTGAAAACAGCCTTCTGCATTTTCTTTGAATTTGCATTACCACCAAACCTAGTTCTGATGGCTTCCCAGATCTCTTTTGCATCATCCATTCCATGAAATCTTCTCATATGCTCCTTGGGAATGGCCATCAGCAAGATATTCTTAGCCTTCCTTTCCTTTTCAACAGCTTGAATTTCTGCAGCAGTTACTGGTGAAAGTATTCGAACAATACCATCCTTTCCAGTTGAAATTCTCTTCTTGGAGTTTCCATTCTGAATTACCTTCCAAACATCATTGTCAATGTACTCAAGGTAATGCTCCATCTCCATAGCCCATATATCATACTCCTCCTTCTTCAGAATTGGGAGTTTGATATTTGAGATAGCAGTTGTTTGAGGAATCACTTGTTGTTGTTGTTTAGGTGCAGCACCAGTGTCTGATGCATCTTCATGGTTTGATTCTTCATCATCACTGAGATGTTGTGAGAACTCATCATTAGCAGGTTGAGACATTTTGTAAAGAATTGTAGGAGAGTGTTTGTTTGTGATCTTGTGATTCTTCTTATTCAGAGTCCCTCTATTGGCTCTGATACCACTTGTAGGTCCTTGGTCTTGGATCTATATAGCCTTTGTAAGACAATAGCTAACTTGAATAAATCCAAATCAACTATGTGAGAGACACTGACTATGAATATCAAGTGTTAATGCGGAATCTTAACACAAGAATTAAGAAGAACAATAATACTAATTTTGCTATTGATTTCTATTAAGCTTCAATGCTTCTATTACATATATGAAACTCTATGCCGTAGGGTTCCTTTTATACACCAAGGAAAACCCTAGCAGGCTTTACAAAACGTGTGAAAAGATAATACATATCCTTTCCTAAGATATCTCCTAAAATATCTCTAAGATAACTATTACTTCTATTCTGTTACATAAACAGACTTAACTAAATACGACCAGTACTAACTATAGTACTGCCAGACTTAACTTAGTACTGCCAGAACTAACTAATACTACCAGACTTAACTGTTATACTACCAGTATTAAGTCTTTTACAATATTTTTCCTAACAATCCTCCCCTAACTTGATCTTCACTTGTGAACTTCAAGTTTCTTCAAGTGTCTTCCATTTGAGCTTCCTGAGGATGTTGAAAATAAAACTCTTCAAATTATTCTTGAGCTGCAATTCTTCAAAGTATCTCTTTTTGATCTTTGCTGCCACAACTCTTCAAAAACCTTTCAGCAACCCTTCATATCAACAATCAAATCATATAGTTCCAGACTATTCTCATCACTTCTAGGTGTGTTAATTTATATGAGAGGTGAATCATTGAAACTTTAAATGGATTTGATGTCTCTTTACCAGTTAGCTATTTACTCTGGAGTAGTCAGTCCTTTGGCCACCAGAAAGGTGCATGTCCATGGTTGACTGAAAACCATTTCAACTCTCAGTACATGAAACATTGGTGAGTTGAATACCATATGGTTTTTGGCAAACCATTACAGCCATAAACGGATTTGATATGCCTTTACCTGTAGCCGTTTGCTCAGGGCTAGTCAATCCTTTGGCACCTAAGAAAAAGGTAAATTCCAATTGGTGGATTGGATTACCCATATCAACGCTTAGTACATGAAACTTGGGTGAGTTATGTACCATCTAATTTTTGGTAAAGTGACAAACCAATTCCCCTAATGATCGGATTTGCAATTTGTCTTTACCATAAGCCAAACCTCATGGAACTAGTTTATGGTTTTTTCCACAGCTTTACTACAATCCCATAAACTTGTGGGCTAGGCCTCACTCTTTAAAAACTACCACATATGGTGAGTTGATATACCATACCAATTTGTGCAAATTGTCAGCCATGTAACGATTTGAGAAGTCTTAACCAAGAGCAGTTTCCCTGGACTAATCAATCCTAAAGTCCGTTAAAACATGGTGGACTGATAACCATTTGTTGTGTTAGTGCATAGCACCTCCACCAAGTGTTGTTCTCCTCATCTCCATTACTTTCTAATGCCAGCTTGCTTCTCCATCCATTTCAACAGTTTGTAGCAATCCTCATATGGTTTTCCTCCTTAAAGCTTTTTATCTAGCATAGCTTTACATACCTCAGCAGTTAAAGGATATTTTCTTTCAGTCAACATATAAATATCCGATGACTCTAAGTTTAAACAATGTACTCTGCAGGTAGTATAATATCTCCAACTTATGATCCTTTGTTGACCTAATAAACTCCAAATAGGATCTGTACTAAGGGGTTCCTCAAACATATTCTTTAAATATTCCCAAAGTATCTTTTCAAGCTCATCCTCAGGTCCATTCATACCATATTTATTCATGACAATCCTATATAATTCAGTAAGATCATCCCTAGTTATGTCCTTCAGCATAGCTCTAAAATTTATGTACACTATATCAGTTCCATCTTCCCTAACAATTTGGTACACACCTTTCTCTCCTTGCTTGATAATCTTATAAGTAACTATAGAATAGGGGGTTTTATACCACCAGAACAGGAACAATATGAATTCTTGTACTGCAATAGGATCCTCAAATCTTTACTATCTTCAAATTCATCCTCATCAGTCTTGTCAGAATGTAATCCTTTCCTAGCTATCTGTTTCCTCCTCTTTCCAGTCTTCTTGGTAGACTCATCATCTTTTGCTTCATCACTCTTTAGTCTTTTTGAAGTCTTTGTTTGAAGTTCTTCACCAAATCTTTTTAGACTATCTTTTGTAGCTTCAAAGTTTATAGGTGCAAAAGATTCAACCTGCTTCACCAGCTTATCAAATTCTTCTTTTACTTCTTCAAAACTTAAATTCTTCAGCTGAGATAGCTTCCATGTCCCCTGATTCTTCAAGTAATTCATTATATATGTTCTCAGCTGTGATTGGTCATGGGTTTATTTTCTTTAGCTTTTGCTCTTTTCTTCTGCAAAATGTTTCTTCCTTTGATTTACTAGCTCAACCATCTTCTTTGCAAAGTCTTCTCCTTGTAAGTCACTTCCTAGCACACTCTTTGACAACTCTGCATTAGCTTTAATCTTTGCTCTAATAAGATCCCAATCTTCATCTGTGTAATGTTGAGCTTCAAATTGAACCGTACGAGCTCTCTTTTCTTTGTTGCTCATTTAATTCTTCTTCTTCTACAATTCTTTGTGCTAAGAGAGAATCCAAGTGTACTTGTTTAGCCTCTTCTTCTTTCTCCAAAGTATCCAATCTAATAGCTTCAGCTAGACTAGCTTCCTCCTGTAGAATTTGTTCCTTAGTCTTCTTAGGAGCTTCTTCAATGATCATAGGAGCTTTTCCTTCTCTTTGGCCTTTATCAGGTGAAGGAATGGACTTGTTAATACTGTCAGTACTAACTTGCCCACTAACAGTACTAACTTTAATACTGCCAGTATTAACTCCTTCAGCAGTATTAACTCCTTCAGCAGTACTAACTTCTTCTTGAAAATCCAAGCTAGTGACAACCTTCTTTCTCTTTGTCTCTTTCCTTCTCTTATACCTTCTTCCCTTATCTATTGACTTTGGCTTTTGAGAAGCAACCCTGGAGAGAGTTTTAGCTGCTTCTAATGTAGTAGGGCTTATGTCTTCAACTTGTTCCTCCCCTGAAGCATTGACAGTAGTCTTAGAAGGAGTAACCAGCCCTTGTACCAAAGAAACTAGAGGATCATCTTGACTTTTCCTCCCCTGAGCCTCAGATTCTTCCTCTTTAGATTCTGATAAGACCACATTTCTCCTTTTCAAAATACCTTCCAGCTTCTTCACCTTCTTGACTAACTTTACAATAACACACCCATTGTAGCTTGGTTTGCGTGAGATCCTTTTCCACTATCAAACTCTGTGTCATTCAATAGGAACTACTTGAAGCAAATCAGTCCAAAGTTCATCTGTTCCCTTGGCATGCTCTTGTGGGTGAGAAGTGTTGGTGTGAGCAGGGAATGGTTCCTCAAAGTGTGCTCCATAGTTCAAGGGTCGATTATCAAGGCTAGGTATAGGTGTAGATGCAGGATAGAGGGGTAGGTATGAGGTGGTGGGATTATTCTGGTGTAAAGATGTAGATGGTTACTGGAATTATGGATGAGATAGGTTGAATGACCACGCAGGATGTTCTTGACCTGCACTTGGATTAGTAGTAGCAACAAGCAGCATAGCAGGCAACAAAGGTCTTGGTGCCCCTCTAAAACCCCTTTTCATATTCCCAAAAATCTTTTTGGTCAGGGTCACAGCCAGATAAGGGTGTTTGTTTTCCGTTTGAATTTCCAAAATCAGTTGCAGAAAACGAGGATACATCAAAAACTTTGTTTTGCTTTTTAAGTTTGCCACCATGCCATCAAAAATTAGTTTTGAAAAATTATAAACTCTGCCAGTGGAAAGACAAATCAAAGCAGTAGCAATATTGCTACCAAATTGATCCCATCCACCACTTTTAGAGCTTATACAATGCAAAATATGGTGGACTAAAAATCTCCATTGGGGTGTGAAAAAACTTTTCCAAAAGGTAAAAGATCCGTCTGTAGGATACCCCATATGCCCCATCCCCTCAAAAATCTCATTATTTGGCAACATTGTAATCCCTGAAGCATCTGCTAATTGAAGCTTATGTCTAATAGATGCCTCAGTGATTGTATATACAATGGTATCAATAGTTGCCTGTAATTCTAGAGTCCCATCAGCAAGAGTGTTGGCAGTAGCAGTCTGCCAAAACTGTTTGACTAGGGAATCATAGATAGTAGGATTAGTAGTTAAAGCATACCTGAGGTTGGAACCTCTTAGAAAATCCACTATCTCTGCAAACCCTGCACTTTCATCAGGCTTGCGCAAGAACCCCACTTGATTGTGTTTGTCGCAGTATTTTAATTGAGCCATGAATCGAAAGTAGTAATAAAAGGTAGTGACTTGAACTAAAAATTTACTGGGTTTAGGTACGAGTGAGGTTGTAGATGCTGGTAGCAAGACAATTGACTATATTCTTTATAAAAAGAAGATTTTTTACTTTGCGAAAAGGAGATAGCAATAAACAGATAAGTATGAAAGAGAAATCAAACATTATCTATATATAGCTTCTCTGTTAACGACAATAGCGCCGTAAAAATCTGTAACGGTAACATTTAAACAGTGTTTAAACAGAGAAAGTCAATTTTCCCGCAACCAGCACTAACAATAACCTACCAGTATTAAAATTTACACTACCAGACTTAACTTTGGTCAACCAGAATTAATTATGATACAACCCGAATTAACTCTTTTTCAACCAGAATTAAGTTTTGACTGAAGATTTACAGAACAAAGACCTTATCACACCTACCTTACATCTGCAAATCCATGCTATTCCTGCAAGAATTAGACTAAACCAAAGAAAAAAAACATGTTGCAAGAGTTTGTATAGACTGAATTAACTTAAACTAAGTACCAGAATTAATACTACTAACTACCAGAATTAATACTATTAACTACCAGTATTAATACTACTTAAGCCAGATTTTAGTTAAACTAACTACCAGAAGTATACACACTATACAATTTAGCCTCCCCTTAAATGTAGCTATGTGTTTATCATCCCAATACTAACCACTAAGTAATTAAACCGTGGTCCATCAAAAGGTTTAGTCAATAGGTCAGCTACATTTAAGTCTGTGTGAATTTTCTCCACACTAATGAGCTTCTTCTCATAACAATCTCTTATAAAATGGTGGCGTATCTCGATGTGCTTTGTCTTGGAATGATACACTGGGTTCTTCACAATGCAGATTGTGCTTTCATTATCAATGTGGATTTTGGTATTCATGAAATTGAAACCATAGTCCAGTAGTTGATTTTGAACCCACAATACTTGTCCACAGCAATTTGCAGCAGCTACATATTCAGCTTCAGTTGTAGAAGTAGCCACTATGGTCTGTTTCTTGCATTGCCATGAGATAAGTCTTTGTCCAAGAAATTGACAACCACCTGTTGTGGATTTCCTGTCAAGGTTGGACCCACCATAATCACTGTCAGAGAATGCTTCCAGGTCAAAAGGTGATTCTCTAGGATACCATAAGCCCAAATGTGGTTTGCCCTTAAGGTACTTAAAGATTCTCTTCACAGCATTGAGATGTGAAGTCTTGGGAGTGACCTGAAAACGAGAACAAACACATACTGCATACATTATATCAGGCCTAGAGGCAGTTAAATACATGAGAGAACCTATCATGGATCTGTATAAGTGCACATCCACATCAACAGCTTCCTCATCTTTTGTCAATGCCACTTTGGTCTCCATGGGGGTTATTGCAGTTTTCACATTTACAAGATCAAATTTCTTGAGTATCTCAGCTACATACTTGTCCTGAGATATGAAGATTCCTGCCTTGTTCTGTTTGACTTGTAATCCTAAGAAAAATGTGAGTTCACCCATAGAACTCATCTGAAACCTGCTTTTCATCAAGGCTTCAAACTCATCACACCAAGACTTTTTGGTAGATCTAAAAATGATATCATCAACATTGTCAGCAAGCCCATATGATTCTTCTCTTGCTTCCCAGCTTCTTGATGTTGATAAAATGAGTCTCTCTTCTTCTTTCCATCATATGTCCCCTTGCTGATACATTCCCTAGCAAAGTGACCAGTGTTGTGACAATTGAAGCATTCAAGCGTCTTTTTTACAAAGCTAAAGGTGTTGTTTCCATCCTACTAATTCTCCCTTCCTGTTTTTCTTATAGAACTCGTCATTCGAATAGCATCATTGCCATCTGCCATTTATCGTCCATCTCTTCAATGTCCAAATCTTCCAGATCTTCATGAAGCAAGTCCCAGTCTTCTGATTGTTTAGCAAAGAGGGAATAAATAACTTCATCAGCAAAACCAGCAAGAACTTCTTTTTCAGGAATATTGGTTGAAGAAGTAGAAGGAGTGCAAGTACTATAGGCACCACTAACAAGACTTAACCTTATTAGTGCTGCTTTTGCTTTGTGAAACAAAAGCAACATTTTAAGCACTTGAAGATGTTTTTGAGGCACCTTGGATTTTCCTGCTCAAAAACCCTAAGGTTATTGTACAAATCATCAATAGATAAAGTGTCAACATCTGGTTTAGTTCTCATAGTCATTGCCATATTGGACCATGCTGGGGGCAAAGATCTGAGAAACTTATGATTTGCATCCCCAGTTGATACTTCAGCACCATGAGCTTCCAACTGAGAAAGTAATTGTTGGAAACTGTCATATTTCCTTTTCTAACCCTTATGAACTGGATATTGTAAATGCTTTAAACTGTTGTTTGAAAACAACCTTTTGCATTTTCTTTGAATTTGCATTACCACCAAACCTAGTTCTGATGGCTTCCCATATTTCTTTTGCATCATCCATTCCATGAAATCTTCTCATATGCTCCTTGGGAATGGCCATCAGCAAGATATTCTTAGCTTTCCTTTCCTTTTCAACAGCTTGAATTTCTGCAGCAGTTACTAGTGGAAGTATTCAAATAACACCATCTTTTCCAGTTGAAATTCTCTTTTTGGAGTTTCCATTCTGAATTACCTTCCAAACCTCATTGTCAATGTACTCAAGGTAATGCTCCATCTCCATAGCCCATATATCATACTCCTCCTTCTTCAGAATTGGGAGTTTGATATTTGAGATAGCAGTTGTTTGAGGAATCACCTGTTGTTGTTGTTTAGGTGCAGCACCAGTGTCTGATGCATCTTCATGGTTTGATTCTTCATCATCACTGAGATGTTGTGAGAACTCATCATTAGCAGGTTGAGACATTTTGTAAAGAATCGTAGGAGAGTGTAGTTTGTGGTTCTAGTGATTCTTCTTTCTCAGAGTCCCTCTACAGGCTCTGATACCACTTGTAGGTCCTTGGTATAGGATCTGATTAGCCTTTTGTAAGACGATAGCTAACTTGAATAAATCCAAATCAACTATGTGAGAGACACTGACTATGAATATCAAGTGTTAATGCGGAATCTTAACACAAGAATTAAGAAGAAAAGTTGCTATTGATTTCTATAAGCATCATGCTTCTATTACATAAATGTACTCTATGTCGTAGGGTTCCTTTAACACCAAAGGAAAACCCTAGCAGCTTTACAAAACGTGTGAAAAGGATAATGCATATCCTTTTCTACGAATATCTCCTAAAATATCTCTAAGATAACTATTACCTCTATTCTGTTACATAAACAGACTTAACTACATACGACCAGTACTAACTATAGTACTGCCACTCTACCAGTACTAACTATAGTACTGCCAGACTTAACTTAGTACTGCCAGAACTAACTAATACTATCAGACTTAACTGTTATACTACCAGTATTAAGTCTTTTACAATATATTTTCCAGCAGCATCTACGCTGTAGAGGGCATGATGTTGGGATTTATTAATTAATTAACACTTATTAACATGTAATATGCAGCAGATAAATGTCCCAAAGGGATCTGTATGGTGCATTTTTTTAAAGACTGATATATATTAACAAAAGAACAGTGGATCCAAGGAGGAAACCACTAAAAAAATACAACAATTCGAATATACAACAAAAAATAAGCACGGAAAGAAACTGCCAATAACCTACCCAAAGAGTATCAAACCAAGGCTACAAAAATATCTCAAATGGTTTAGAAATCCAACAGCTCCAGTTCGGGACAAGCAAGTTTAGGCGAGCCGAGATCCAATCTTTTGAAATCCGTTGTATTAAGGGGAAAATATCTTCATTTTTGACACCATCGATCGTCTCTTGCTGAGCATTAACCACCTTGTTACGCCACTTCCAAACACACCAAAGAGCACATTGGAAGACCCCTTGTAAAACCTTACTTGTCTTGGTGTAGCTATTGGGACCGATCTTCCCAAGGGAAACATCTTTAATAGAGAAATATTGTTAGTACAAATATTACGATATTTAATCTATACGATCTTTTTATGTTTTGGTGATGACAAACATGTGACTTGTAATACGTAACGTAAAGTGCGCAAGTTACTTGTAATCACAAATCATCAATGCATACATGCATCTACATCTCTCGACGTCTCAAGTATGCATCAACACCGACATTTGTTTGCACCCGACATAAATCACATAAGGTATGTACAAACAACATTAAACTTGTAGGATGATCAAAGAAATAAGTTTTTGTCTTAAACTTTATATTTTTATAAATGTAACAAAACAATTTCTCAAAAATTATTTAGACAAATTATTTTTGAATTATAAAGAAATGTTTTATGTGGTAATAATTTTAAATTTCAAATATGGTCATTTCCCCCCTAAAACAAGTCAGATTTTCACCAGATTTCACCTTCACCACAAAAAGACAAAAGCAGGAGCGTCTGTCGGGGCGGTCCCTTAAATATGTCGGGCGGCCCCCTTAAATCCCGGCGCCCCCTAATATATCTGACACCGCCGTTTCCTGACAGACAGTTTTTCAGCTCCTATAAATAGTGGGTCACTTCCAACCATTTTCATAACCCTTTTGCACGAATTTCTTTCAGTTCTTTCTCTCTCTAGATCTCACTAAATCTCTCTAAACCTTTGATCATTTAACTTGTTTAATCTTGTTTAAATGTGATCCAATCTTCTATCATTTCCTTCTTCCCTCAAGTGCAAGAGAAGAACTTTCGTCATCGTCAAGATACGAAGTTATGTAGTCTAGTTAGTTCATTTGTAACATATGTTACATATAGATCGAGTCCATGTCTTCCAATCTTTAGTAGTGTGTAGATCCGAATGGTGTGTATATTCGGAAGGGTTGATTGTGGGTTGGTTAGTATTTTAGGCCTTAAAATACATTAGTGTAGTGGTAGATTGGTTCTAGCTAAGATTAGGACTCGACATCTAGCTTAGTGTCGAAAAATAATGTAAGCGACGCGGTTTATGTGTTTAGGCCATAAAACACAAGGTTTGTTATGTTGGGCCATAAAACATAACGGGTTTGGTTGTACCCGAAGAAGAACTCGACATCTAGCTTAGTGTCGGAAAATAATGTAAGCAACTTGTATGGTTTTCTCCGCCGAGAAAGGAGCTTGTTGACTAGTGAAGTAACTCTCGAGTTGGGTACTCGGGGAGTGGAGTAGGGCGAAGAGGAGCTTCGTGACCGAACCACTATAAATCATCGTGTCCGGTTTGCATTTCCTTTCACTTATCTCTTTACGCTTTTATTTACATTTATCGCTTTACTTTTATATTTGCATTGTGTTCATGATTGTGTGGATAGGTGCGCATATTGTGTTAATTGTGATTGTGTAGTACTTTGTAGTTAATATTGTGGTTGAGCTTGTATTGTTAAGATATGTGCTAGTTGTAAAACCTATTATCGACACTTCTCATATTACATCTAACTTGATTGGCGATTTGATACAAAATATTTAAAGTTTTAAATGGAAACGTATTCACCCCCTCTACGGTTTCCATAAAGATGAAAAGTATGTGGGAGTAGCTAAACCCCACTAACTCCAAATTTTCCTCCAGACCAAGAGAACCTTGGAACACTTAATCAAAGAGTGCTCAATGTCTTTAATTTCATTGTCACAAAAAGGGTAAAGAGAGGAGGATAAGGGCACCCCTTGAGAGATTAAATTCACCGGAGAAGGAAACCTATTCAACGAAGCACGCCATACGCATATGTTAACCTTTCGAGGAACCAACATATTCCACACATGATGTTTACCAAGCTCGCACCCAGAAAGGATAGAATTTTGCAAACATGTCGTAAGAGATTTTACCTTAAATATCCCAGAAGCATCCGCTCTCCATAACCAAGTATAATTTGGACTATCATCAAGAGAAAAGCTTCTAGTAACGGATAATAAAGCATTGAGATCACTAATAGCTCGCCCGCGTGGGGCTAACCGCCAACTTAAGTTACCTCCCCAAACATTATCGTTTAAACACCAACATTCCTTGACCTTGCAATCTTGGTTATTCTCAAGCGCAAACAACCTCGAAAACGAGTCTTTTAGCTGAACACCAGTGCCACATCATGAGTCTTTCTAAAACAATGTATTCGAACCATTAGACCTTCAACTGGAATGAATTTTTGAAGGCTGGAATTAACTCTTCGATGCTCGACATTGCTTTAGTTATGCCATACCATACCCCTCTATTCCCAGCTGGATAAGCGCGGGACCCGAACCCACCATCATCCCCATAGAAAATTTTGATAACAATACGCCAAAGGGCATTTTTCTGTGAGAAATCTCCATTTCCACTTTGCCAAGAGACTTAAGTTTCCTAGCAGCCAGTAGAACTCGATGTCTTTGAACTGTCTGTTGTTTGTGTAGACGACAATATATATTCACCCAAATATCTCCTTGACACATTTTGGTTCTCATAGTTATGTTCGTTATGGTTATGAACATTAGCCTGGTTCTGTAAGAGCTTTTAGGAATTACTCCCCCACAATTCCCTTTGAAGCGACCCCACTTCTCTCTCACATAGGTGATTTTTCAAAATCATTAAAAGCCATATGCTTAACCTCATATTGTCACTTTTACAGGAATGGACTAGGAAGTTTACTAACTCCCTTAAATGAATATGGAGTTTATTACACCCTCACAGTGACATCGGTTTATACAAGTAGGTTGTCCTATTAAACCCAGATCTTGGGATCTCTAGTCATCTGGGTTAGATTTTCCTTCATATAAACATTTATAGGGCTTTAGTCCCATTCCTCCACACGACTTACTAACTTACTCTCTTTTTTAGCCTTATGTAAGCGGATCTACAATATGACTTCACATTCTCAATATTGATAACTTATGTTGAGAGTAGTTGTCGTATCGATATAATATGTCTTGACACACCATTAAACATTGTGATATTAGCTATGTCAATTCTTTAATGACTATCACAATGTATACAATGCCATTTTACGCCACGTTGGTGTGTCATATTTTAAATAGACATTTTATATCGCGTCTGAATATATCTATAGAGATATATATGATTACATCACAAACCACGCTATCTTATATGTATATAAGATATAACCAAAATATAGTGGTAATTTGTAAAGTGTATACATAGCCACTCATTGGTTTGGAATCAAATAGTACCTATAAAAAATGGTTACGTTTTCTTTAGACAAAACTGTCACGGTTGTACTTCCAGTGATCCCTGAGTATTCCATATGGGCAACACCTGCAACTCTAGATTGTCTAGATGTTGATTGGTGTCTTTGAACTCTAGCTGGGCCGTAATCCCCCACATTGAACATATCTCAAGAATCTTGTAGAAATATGATGTGTCGTTGTGTGGTGTATATTTTTTATGTTTCAAGTTTTAAATTTATATTTTGCCGACTTAACCAAAAACAACATTTTAACGGGCAGTGTACCCGGTCGGTAGTAGTTTCGTGGTAAGTAGGTTGTCGAACACTTGAAGTGAGGTTAAATCTCTCAAATTATTTATATCTTGGTTATCTAATCTAAGTTAGTTCTAATCTAAGTCAAACATATGTTAATCCTATGTTAGTACTAATCCTAATTCTAACAAGTAAAAGGGGGGTTTCAGCCTGAGAGACTGGGACGGGTTTGGTTGGTGACTACAATTAAATCAAGACACTTTAACCCACACAAGCAAATTAACATAAGATAAAAGAGCGGTCGAGCCTTATGATAGAAAACTATATTAGCCATTATTAATCCGATTAAAAGTTGGTTTGTACATTCAGTGCAATGATTACTTATCTCGAAGAGGCATATCATTCTTAAACTTAGACAGGACTTCATCCTAAGACCTAGACACATTAATTCTGTCACAATTAAAGCATCCGCATAAAGCATCCTTATTTGCTGATTATAATCTATCTTAGGGATTAAAGCAATGGTGATCTTGTTAAACCCTAGCTCATGGAGACTTAACCCACTTACTGCATAATGGAAATTTATACTCTAGTAGTCCACTTGTCCAACTATCCAATGGAATCAGAACATTATTTGTTGGATTATCTAGATTCACCTACTAGTCAACTTGTTCAATAAACCAAAGGCAATTTCCGTTAACCAGTTAAGCCAGAAGCGTATCCTTAGCAAGATTTTAGAAGGACAATATTTGTGATCCTATGATTTTAGATGTATAAATTATTATATGGAGAGCTATCCCAGAATCTAGATTACTTGGTCTGTATCACTAGATCCAGTTGAATGACAGGTCGCATACAAAAGCACGTAAACAAGTATATTGATAAACATAAACAAGCACACAACGATAAATTAAGCAATCAAGATATAAACAAAACCAGACATTCAGATCTTCATAATAATGGCTAATACCCAAAGGTATTAGCCTTCAAACGTCATAATTAATACAAGAGTAATTGTCTTAGCCAAGGTAAACTAACCGAGTTAACGAATGATACCAAAAACTGAACGTTTATAAAAGTATAAGAAATTACACGTTGTATCCTATGGATTGTAATGCGTTGCAAGACCTCTTCTGCTCTTTTTCTCCTCTGAAAATTGACTTTTGTGGTTTAGGTATCGAGAATATGATTTAGCACACTTAAAACTTGTTTTTGAGTTTTCTATTTATACTGTCTGGAAGTCGGTTCGATACGGCGTATCCAAGGGATTGGATACGGCGTACTGAGGGTTTCTTGGAGTAGGAACCACGCTTGATATCTTCCAGAATATTCACATTCTATATCTCCAATACGGCGTATTGGTCTTCTCTAGATACGGCGTATTGGGCTTCTTTCCTTTGTGGTCTTTGGTGAGTGCAGGCACGGATACACCGTATCTTCCTTGATGGATGAAGATACGGCGTATTGGTTGTCAAATAATAATCTTCAAATATCTCATTTAAGCTCCAAAAAAATAAAAAAATAAAAAAAAAAAAAAAAAAAAAATGCGTCCTTTTGCTAATATCACCAAAGTACTCCGTAATTACTTGCAATTCTCAAATAAAAACGATGAAGATAACAATTCCTTGCAATAATTATACAAAATGGTTAATTAGAGGGATAAATGATGCGATAAAATAGACGTTATTTGATGTCATCAAAATCCCCCCTCACGTGAATCCTACTTGTCCTCGAGTACCTTAAGAAGTTACAAAATGTATCCCTAAATATTTCCGTTAAAAGCATTATTTGATCTGTACAAGTACACAATCAAACACCGCACAAATAGAAAGAGAAAAACACTCATATCACTCAACTAATCGAGTGGTAACATTAAACTAATTCACTCATTGCTGGCATGGACGATATTATATCAAAGCTTGGTAAGAATAGCACATCTCCCGCTAAAGCTAAGAGTAACAAGTTTATAAAGGTAAATATGGGTTTATACGATAAGGCTTTGGGTTGATTACTCTAACTAATCTTTATCAATACCAATATTCTAGGAAGGTGACAAATACCACACATACACACCCGTAACGACGGGATAGACACATGTGACTGCTCACTCCCACCTCGAAAAGCTAAAGAGAGGAAAATAAAGAAATATAGGTATGGATCTTCTAACTTTCACCAATAGTAATAAACCAACAAGAGCTGAGAACTTGCATACATGGCCTCACTACGGATAACATCACGGCTCGAACACATCCGCATTCGCTAAAACCCATGGTTAATGATTAGGAAAGGGAATTAAATTGTTGTTAAATAAAAATTACGAAACAAATAGATTAAGTCTAAAATACAAGTTGCTAGACACTTTTTTCCCGACCGTTACCATGATAAAGACACAACTATTTACAAACGTCTTGATCATAGATCAAAAACAACAACCTAAGTTGGCATCCCATAACGGTCAACTTCCTAATCATCCTATACTTTACATGCTTTATAAGGCAAGTAGCGATATCTTCCACTTTATACAATACTCTACATCATCGATTTGTATCAACAAATAATATATCTTTGGTGTAATTCCTTCAGCAGTTGCGAAACGATTATCTTCAAACTTTCCTTCTCTTTTTTGTTGTTGCGATTTTTCTAATTTTTTTGATTTTTTTCTTTTTTTGCTAACACTATACTACAAAACTCGGTGTAGTTTCCCTATCTTCACGATCATAATAATTCCGGATAATTTCTTCGACAATTCTTCATTCTTCGGACGTACCATTAATTGCGATGGTAGTAAAAATACATGAGTTTTGACTATAATATACATTCCCATTTGCAATGTGCAAATTCTTCCAACCGTACCAAAGATAGAAAATTTTGACACAAGACTCGGGAAATATAAACTTTACACTTTAAGCAACTAGCAACTGTAAAATAAACTTAATCTAACAGGGTAGGCTAAGGTGTAAGGTGTAACGAAACAAATAATTGGTGCAGTTCCTAAAGGATTGGCTATACGAGTTGTTCTAAGGGTATCTTACTCTTAAAGTGAGAGTAAACAAAGGGTTTATACAGGGGTTAACTAACCAGTGTAGTTAGTTAATAAGCAACATGTAAAGGCGATTTGGGTGTAATCCTAAAATTTACCAATTTAAACAAGTTACTCCATCTAAATCCATAGTACTTATCACTGCGGTCTCAAATAGATATACCAAGCCAAGTTCTAAAGTCTACTACATCACCGGCACACTCATATT
This sequence comes from Tanacetum coccineum, assembly GCA_026074375.1. Taxonomy (NCBI): domain Eukaryota; kingdom Viridiplantae; phylum Streptophyta; class Magnoliopsida; order Asterales; family Asteraceae; genus Tanacetum; species Tanacetum coccineum. Next base: position 42,029 of record BQNB010010948.1, read on the forward strand.
TTGTGGAATTTGGGTAAACATTGGGAAACGGATAAGGTTAAATCCTCACAATATCTAACAAGGGTTATTGTGTGCGGGTTATGTAACAAGTAATTTCACAAAAGTATGCTTGAAAAAAAATTAAATTTGAGCATAATCTAAGCATTTTAGTGTGAAAAAATAGGACAAGTATACATTCTAATTCCATCCCCCCACTTGATGAAACGCCTCTTTCCCGACTCTAAATTTGACCAAGAATTAAAAACTTTTACTCGAACGCTTGACTGGGAATGAACTTGTGTCATTCTTTAATAAACTAATAAAAATACATAACCATTTAACCCTTTAAAGTTTCATTAACATAAAATAGACTTAAATATCTTCGAAACGGCGGATGGCACGCCTTCTAACTCTTTACGGTTTGGTTTTTACGACTGAAACAAAACTTACTAGAAACTGCAGACATGGATACGCCATATCCATGAAATGGATACGCCGTATCCACCTTAAAACTTCAATACGCCATATCCAAACTCATGGATACGCCGTATTGGACCATCAGACCCAGAACCTGCAGAAACATGCACAGAAAACCCCTTTTTGACCCAAAACATGACTTCCGAGACTCTATTCTTTACAAGGACTTCCAGAATACATTTACACAATATAGTAAACCATTTTCATAACATTACTTGGTTTAAACGACCCAATAACATATACTTTACAACATAACGGGTGTTTTGCCAAACACCCCTTTTTACCCATTTACATCCTTCATTTGACTCATTTGCATACCCTTTTATCCAAAACTAATACAAAAGACCTTGACACTTAGCAATGACATTTACAAACCATTTTACGTCACTTGGGGGTTCAACATCGTTTCGAGCTCGGTATCTAGTACTAAGCTCTAGCATAACCAAATGCTTCTAATCCTTGCTTCCAAATCTTAACCTTTACCAAATGCTTAACCTTCAATGCTTTGAACCTACAAAACATTAAACATCTAAACCATAAGCACGAGGCTTAGTAAGTAAACGGCAATAATATGACATTATACATCATTCATCACATAAGCATCATTCTTATCAATCATTAGTCCATAAGACTACCTTTCATCAATATAGATTATTACACATAAACACATTACAGCAAATCATACAAAATCATTACATACCTTAATGGGTCCAATTAAACTTAACCACAACCTTGGCTAGTTTTGCCAAACTAGCCTCTAATCTATTCTTAGTCCAAGCTTTCTAACCAAAGCTCCCTAAACTTCCATTACATCATCAACATAACACACATATGATGAAATCAATATAACTTCACATTATAACCGGTTTACTTACCTTGAATCCAAGCTAAGCTTATCAAGAACACCATCATCATCCTCACTTGCTTCTTGGTATAGGATCATAGCTAGAGCTTAACCCTTTGAATTGGCACCCTTTAATCCATCACAAGATCATCTAGCTAATCCTTTCTCTTTTCCCTCTCTTTTCTAAACCGACACACACATACACACTTATGAAGTCTCTAGAACATTTAGGATACAACTAGATACTTATTAGTTGGCACTTTGGCCAAATAACACCTTAGGTCCCTTAAGTCTAATTTTCTTATATTTTGGCCGTCTTCACCAATACGCCGTATCCATCCTCATGGATATGCCGTATCCAAGCTAGATTATCAATACCCCGTATTCATTAACTTTGATATGCCATATTCATTCTTATATCAATACGCCGCATACATCCTTACCAATACGCCGTATTGGTTCTTACAGACTGACAACAACTAAAGTCCCTTAGCACATTTAGACTATTAAAGTCATAGTCAAACTTACCTAATGGCCTTTTCGTAATTAAATACTTAAAACCTGGTTTTGGGGTGTTACACTTGAATTATAAAACGTCCTCGTTGTATAGATAAAACATTAAATACGGGAATTAAAAAGAATTAGAATGAGAAACTCCCTTGATATTTTGCTCGGTAGATTCTCCATGTTGAGTTTATTATCAAGATTGTGTTGAACAGCCGCCTTGAAGTTTCAAGACTCCAACACTTTAAGATCTCTAGATTTGTAAATTATCCACCAATATTCGTCGATATTTCTTTCACGAGGTCCTGTTTAAAACATAGGAAAAACGTGTGCATTCCTATCTTGGTACCTACGGTTAATTTAATCTAAACTAAACAAACTAAATACGAGTCAGTCTGGTGAATACGCCGTATCATGTGCATGAATACGTCGTATTGCCAGAACTGACAATAATGTTTTTAAAGTGCATAAAAAGTAAAGACTGATAACGTCCAGACAATCAATACGCCGTATGGTATGGAGCGGATACGCCGTATTGATGTCTGGGAAGACAGACTCGATAAAATTAAATAACATTCCGGGTTGTCTCTCGGGAAGCACTTTTGTTTACAGCGAAGTCTTTAAGTTAGACTTTTCTTCAACTTCTCTTCATTCCAGCTCATGCACGCTAATGTGCCCGCGTGTGAGCCATTCTTCCATCTTCGCATTTCGAATGTAATCGGGTCCTAAATGCAATACTCCTTTGTAAAACCCCTTAAGCTTTTGGTATGAATGCGAGATTCCATTCTTCTTATCCTCTTCACTTACCTTTAGTAATGGTGGGATCTTGTTGCATTGCTCATTAGTGCGGTGTTTAAACCTCGGATGTGATCGTACCATTTGGTAAGTTACTTCATCATCACCATTGTAAATGGTAATCATACCTTCGAACCGTCTTGTTTTAATTCCAACTTCTCTTAAAAATGGTTCGCCAAAAATAATATCGCCCATTCCTTCATCACGATAAGTATCCATATTTTCTAAAACTATAAAATCCGTCACAACAAAAAAAGGTTCCACCAAAAATAGGCACATTCATTAAAGCTCCTATAACATTATTCCCTTTGTACACCATCTTATCTTTCATTATAGAATTATGAAACTTTTTGGACATCACATTGACATACAATAATGGGAAAAAGTTAGCGTGTGTAAATTCAAATCCTATCATGCATGAAAATTTTAAGTTGTGAGCACAATCTATATGGATCTTCTTTCTCATCACAATAACTAGTGGTATATTCTCAATTACATTATCAAAGTTATCATCCTAGTTCTAAATTCCTAATCTCCCCACCTTCATTAATGGTGGGCATTAATTCATCACCTTGATTCTCCTAAGCTTTTAAATGGTTCATTTAGATCATTTAGTTCTATGTAATCCTCAAAGAAAGGGTCTAATGATATATTTAACACCAAAGTCTCTCCCATAAGCCTAGCTTCTAAATAAAGTTCCATTCTTTCTCCTCAACTAAATCAAGTTCCATTCTTTCTCTCAAACTTAGCATGTAAACCCTCTTAATTAAACTACTAGCAGGTTTAACACTTGTGAACCCTTAAAGTAAACTTTCTTTTATAAACATCAATCTTAGAACGTGCGGTAGGCAAAAATGGTCTTCCAAGGATCAAGGGCACTTTGATATCCTCAAGCATATATAGAATTATAAAGTCTACGGGGAAAGTAAATTTACCAATACTTACTAGCACGTTTTCAGCTATTCCTTTTGGATATTTTACAGTCGTGTCTGCTAATTTAACTGTCAACTTAGTGTGAGCTAATTCGCCTAATCCTAAGTTAAGGTAGGTCAAGAGAGGCATAACACTAACGCTAGCTCCTAAGTCAACAAGGGCATTATCAAAGCATACATTATTAATAAAGCAAGGTAAAGTGAAACTCCCTGGGTCTTTCTCCTTTCGGGGTATGATATGTGAAGCTTCAGAGTAAGCTTTCGAGAATTGTGGTCCATATGATCCCTTCTTTGCTTCACAGTAGTAACCATTCAAACGACTTGGAAACGGAATCGTCGTTTGTCTTGTCTTGTACTGTCCAGTAGATACGGCGTACTGGGAGGATCCAATACGGCGTATCGGGTATGAATCAGCTTCAATAGTAGTTGAAATCGATTTGACTTGATCTCTCGGGTTCGCTTCAGTAGAGCTAGGTAGGCTTCCAAATCCTCTTTCCTGTAGTACCTTGCTCATTTGCCCGATTTGGATTTCTAAAGTTTTAATCGATGCTCTTTGGTTTGGAATGGAAACATCCGTTGAAGCTCGGATTTCCTTAATCAAATTGGAGTTTTCTTCATGTCTCTTTGCTGATTCACTCATGAATTTGCTCAGGGTATCTTCTATAGATTGCCTTCGCTCTTGGTATGAAGGATTTGCGTTGTTCCTTTGATAGAATCCCAGAGCTGCTGCTCTATATCCCCCTCCTTGGAAAGGTCCACCAAATTGCGTGTAGTAAGCTTCTTCTAGGGTTTTCCCTTCTTCTTTTAGTGGGCAATCTTTGGTGTAATGGGGTCCTTTGCATTGTTCGCATCCAACTTGAGCAGCATAGACTTTTTCATTCACTTTCTTGATCTCTCTCCCAAGATTATTGAGTTGTGCTTGTATAGCTGCTAATCCGACAGAAGTTTCAGTACTTCTTGACCTAGATGTTCCATTATGCCATTTTTGAGAGTATTCAGCCATTTCTTGGATGGCTATTTTTGCATCAGCAGTAGTTTTAGACGGTATAGCACCTCTTGAATCAAGAATCTGTCGAGTAGGAATTCCCAATCCATTATAGAACAAGATTACCTCTTGCATCTCTGTTAAATAGTGTTGAGGTCACTTCATCAAGAGTTCTTTAAATCTCTCCCACGCTTGGTAAAGGTTTTCATTTAGTTCTTGCTGAAAGTTGTTGATTTCCTCCATCTTCTTTGCAGTTTGAGCAGGTGGGCAATATTTGTTCAAAAACTTTGTTTTAAGACCATCCCAAGTTGTAATTGAACCAGTTGGAATGTGGAATAGATCGACGATCTCAAGAACTTTCTCAATGTGTTCGTTCGCATCTTTATGATCCGAACCGCTAGAGGTGTTAGTCCGTAGTTCCTTGAGAAATTGGCCCTTTAGTTCAAAGTTATCCTTGTCTTCAATTTTGGTCCTAGCAACCCCCGATCCATAGTCAGCTCGGGTCTTGCTCATGTAATTGCCTCCATATTTCCGCCATTGTTTCCGCAACTTCTTCCATGCCGATCTTCTTGGTCAGAAAATAAATTGAAATTGGGGTCAATTCGTCAAGACTTAGTGTCTTGAAGTGTCTCCTAGATGATCGAAATTCTCGTTCATGTTCTTTGTAAGGTGTGAATAGTTCGCTTGTTGAACTCCTTGTCATGCACTACTTGAAACAAGGGATAAACAATTAGTAGGATGGGCTCTTTAGGATAGAAAATATTTTAGCATGAAAATCAAATATGAAAACTTAGGATCGAGCTATTACAATAGATCAATCAATAACGCCGTATCCCAATGAAGTGGGATACGCCGTATTAATCAGTTGAGTGAATACGCTGTATTGGACAGAAAGTTGGATACGTCGTATCTAATGGAAGTGGATCCGCCGTATCGAGTTATCGACCAGAACAATGTATTGAGAAAACAATAAAATACGCAAGCAATTAAACACACAAATATACAAGCAAACAATTTAAAGACAAATATACAAAATTTACAAAATATACAAGAATATACACTAATCTAATTAACACTACTCCTAATGGTTAGATCTAATCTAAAAACCAAAATATAAAATAAAAATCAAGATTAATTTACTCCCCGGCAACGGTGCCAAAAACATGATCGCGTTGTGTAAGTTATATATATTTTATGTTTCCAAAGTTTTAAATAATAATTTAACCACTAACCAAAAACAACACTTTAAACGGGCAGTGTACCGTACACAGGAGGTAGGTTTCCGTGGTAAGTAGGGTGTCGAACACTTGAAGCGAGGTTAAATCTCTCAATTTATTTATATCTTGGTTATCTAATCTAAGTTAATTCTAATCTAAGTCAATCCTATGCTAATCCTATGTTAGTACCAATCCTAATTCTAACAGGTAAAAAGGGGGGTTCAGCCTGAGAGACTGGCACGGGTTTGGTTGGAGACTACAATCAATTCAAGACACTTTTATAACAACCCAAAATTTTCATCAAATGCAAAATCAACCTATTTTATTATGATCACAATTATACAGGGAAATTTTTCGCTTTATTACATTACTTGCATTACCAATATCTCAATATGCAATGTAACTTGCATAACTAAAGTAGACGAGCTCACGCAACCTACCTATGCCATCTATATCTATTTGTATGCCAAGCAAACATCATAACATATCAAGTCGATATCTTAATATCATTATTACAAAGTACATTACTCTTATAATGTATCATTCGCAACGTTATATCAAAACGGGCTTTAAACCGTTATCGTATACCTCTAAAACCCTAAATTCCATAAAGGGTTAATATCTAAAGTGAATGTACAAGCTACTAAATCATATATACAAGTTATATAACATCTCATTTGAATAATACTTTCCCTCCAAAATAAGGTACAAGTCCTTTAAAGCATAATGTACAAGTCATTAATGTATTATGTCCAAATAGTCGTTTTACCTCTGTTTTCCCAAGGAATATTGTATAATCCATTAAGTACAAGTTACAAGCAATTCATATACTTCATCTACAATCCATATTCATCCTCATTTCATGAAATTACAAGAAACCAAAGTAAGAAACCCTAACCCGATCTAATATGATCACCATGAGCCCCGATTTTCCGCTTCTGTCTTCATTCTTTCTTCTTTTCTTCGTTTTTATCCATTATAAACCTCAACCAACCCCCAAATAAGTTGTAATAACTTAATTTACAACATTAATAATCATATACAATCATCATTTCATCATTTTATTTCATTTGTATGTGAATTGAATCAAAGAAACCTTAAGCGTGCCCTAAATGTAGAACTATTCGACCCCGTTTACTTATTTTCACCCATTTTTAACACGAACCACCTATCAATTCTTGCTAATTATCCTAAATACAAGTCTTGTGAATATATATCTATCATCATATCACAAGAATACTCAAAATGCAAAGCCAAAAACCCTAAACGAGCCCTATGGAACCCGCGACCTCTTTTCTTGCAATTTAACCCATTTTGAAAGTTTCCTTTGCAACCAAGCACCTCATGACTCACCCAAATGCTACCTTAAGCAACTTACAAGCACCTTGATTCATTTCCATGGCCAAAATCAAGCCACAACCTCACCTTGTTGGCTCATTTTAGCCGCGACACCACAAACACCCAAAACCATCTCCACGTCACCTCTCTACCACTCTAGCATCACCACATCACCCTCATAGACTACCTAACTCAGCTACATCGGTATCATGACACCTCACCCCCTCACCTTGGCCTCTAAGTTTCGAAATAACTATAAATAGGGGTGTTATGCCTTCATTTCAACTCATCCCCCACTTCCTCCTCTATAACCCTTCATAGCAGAAATCCTTTACTCAAGAAGCTCTTAAGAGGTCTATGAAAGTCTCAAGAGTAGAAGTAAAGCAAAAGAAATCAAGAAAAGAAGCCCGGGAGTCATTATTCTAGGCGTACGAAGCTAAAAGTCCTGATTTCGACCCGTTTCCAAGCTATAAGCTCAAACCCAGGTTCTGGATGTTCCACTTCTGCTCCTACACTCTTATAATGTTCATATGATCCTAAATAAACTCTTGTTAAAGTTTTATAACTCAATTCATGCTCATTTTCCATTTTGATCCAAAACCGTATACCCGAAACCCTAATTTCATGTTATTCTTAAATCTATGAACTAATATGATAAAATGTTGTTATAATCTATCCTAACATACTTAACTAATTTTATTATAACTACTTTATCAAGTCTTGAAGGAATTTGAATTAAAAACCTACGCGTTTTCATTATAAAACCCTAATTCGACCCGTTTTGCTTCCTAGCTTAACGAAACGTTATTTTAAAATTTCGTTAAGATAAACCTTCATATTTTAGCTTATATTAATAAGTTATAACCTGCAAATTTCTTTTGGAATGTTAAAATAAGCTTGCATGGCAATTCGGACTTGTTTTGTAAAATCATTTCCATGCAAGGGGTATATACCGTAACTTTTGAAAACTTATAAGTACAAGGACTATTTTTGCCATATTTATAAAGTTATAACTATAGGGGTCTATTATGTCACTTTCCAAAGTGCAAGGTTTACTTTGTACATATTTTAAACTAGAAGGACCAAACTTGTAAAAGTGCAAACTCCAAGGGTATAATTTGCCATTTTTCATTCTCAAAGGTCTAAAATGTAACATTTTGAAAAAGTATAAAAATACATTTAAAACATTACAAGACATAACTTTAATTAACACTAAGAATATTTGTCGTGCTATCATTCCAGATATTGATCTAATACGCTTAAAAACCGATTATATCTTACACAATACTAGAAGCTGCATATTAAGAGGTTTCATCTTGGTATTACGTTCTGACTGAGTTGTTGGGTTTACGATTTAAAGTGCCCTAGCTCCTCAAACGTTTATTGAATGACCTTTGAATTATGATGGCCCGAACAGTGATACAATAATTCCAAACTTTCCAATCAAACTCATAACAATATTAAACTCTTAGAACCAAAGTTCAGAGTACAATCTTCCTAAGACCTTGACAAGATTTTACTCAGGTTGTATCGTGCTGTTTACTATCATTTTTGCATAGATCAACCTTCCCTAGTTAGAGATTGTGAATAAGATCGTAGCTTTCATTTGGTATATTATTACAAACGTACCTATTCAGTGAGATTCATAGCCTCGCATTTCAATATTTCAAATGTTTTATAAACCCGTGAGGGAGATACATGCTATAAACATGAATGTAATTATTTCTGTATGCTATCATGATTTATTATTGCCTAAGTAACTGCTTTGCCTTTAAGTCCCCATAATCATGAACCGTTAATTACTTTACGGAGTAAGCGCAAATGGTGTGAATAGATCTATTTGGGCTGGACTCCCCGTTGGTGTACCCAGTTATACCGGTAACCAATCGCACATCATTAGAATATAACTGCGGGTGTTTTGGCAAAGGCACCCGTTGGGGCTATAACGTATCAAACATATCCCAAGGCTTCGGATTCATGAGCTAATGGCAATAATATTTATTTTATAACGGGTGTATAACAACGTAACCCAATATCAAATTTGCATTCAAACTATTATAACTGAAAACCTATGAATATCACTCAACCTTTGTGTTGACTTTTTAGCATGTTTTATCTTAGGTAATTAAGCAACTTATGGCATAGACTCGGAGTGGCACTGGATTTGACGATGGCTAAATTGTTATCATTCAAACTAATTACAATTTCTTAGATTCTGGAACCTGTGCCTATTAATTGCTTTTTGTAAAACTCTGATTTTAATGATGAATAGACTACATTTCCAAAACGTCTCTTTTGAGTCGTTTTCTATGATTATGAATGTTGTACTATGAAGTAATACCCCAGATTAGCTTCCGCTACTATATGTAAAAATGGGGGTGTTACAACTTTAACCCACACAAGCAAATTAACAGAAGATAAAAGAGCGGTCGAGCCTTATGATAGAAACCTATATTAGCCATTATTAACCGATTATCAGTTGGTTTGTTTATTCGGTGCAATAATTACTTATCTCGAAGAGCATATCATTCTAAGACTTAAGGCGGGACTTCGTCACTAGAGACCTAGACACATTAATTCTTGTCACAATTAAAGCATCCGGCGTAAACAACCTTATTTGTTGATTATAATCTATCTTAGGGATTAAAGCAATGGTGATCTTGTTAAACCCTAGCTCATAGAGACTTTACCCACTTACTGCTTAATGGCAATTTATACTCTAGTAGTCCACTTGTCCAACTATCCAATGGAATCAAAACATTATTTGTTGAATTATCTAGATTCACCTACTAGTCAACATGTTTAATAAACCAAAGGCAATTTCCGTTAACTAGTTAAGCCAGAAGCGTATCCTTAGCACGATTTTAGAAGGACAATATTTGTGATCCTATGATTTTAGATGTATAAATTACTATATGGAGAGCTATCCCGGAATCTAGATTACTTGGTCTGTATCACTAGATCCAGTTGAATGACAGGTCGCATACAAAAGCACGTAAACAAGTATATTGATAAACATAAACAAGCACACAACGATAAATTAAGCAATCGAGATATAAACAAAACCAAACATTCAGATCTTCATAATAATGGCTAATACCCAAAGGTATTAGCCTTCAAACATCATAATTAATACAAGAGTAATTGTTTTAGCCAAGGTAAACTAACCGAGTTAACGAATGATACCAAAAACTAAACGATTACAAAAGTATAAGAAATTACACGTTGTATCCTATGGATTGGAATGCGTTGCAAGACCTCTTCTGCTCTTTTTCTCCTCTGAAAATCGACTTTTGTGGTTTAGGTATCGAGAATATGATTTAGCACACTTAAAACTCGTTTTTGAGTTTTCTATTTATACTGTCTGGAAGTCGGTTCGATACGGCGTATCCAAGGGATTGGATACGGCGTATTGGGGGTTTCTTGGAGTAGGGACCACGCTTGATATCTTCCAGAATATTCACATGCCATATATCCAATACGGCGTATGGCTTCATTTTTTCTTATTTCCTATTTTTCTTTTATTTTTTTTTATTATTTCTTATTTACTAATTCTTGTTTTCGTTTTTCTTCTTTTCTTTTTCCTTTATCTTTGTTGTAAATCTTTAACTTTGATTTCTTTTCTTTTATTCTTCTTTTATTTTTTAGTTCTTAATATTTTTTTTATCATTTGACTTTTTTTTTTTATTCTCTTTTTTTAGATTTCTTTTTTTTTTTTTCTTTTTTTTGATTTCTTCGTTTTTCTTTCTTTTTTTTTTTTCTTACTTCTTGCTTTTTGCTTTCTTTCCTTTTTTCTTTCCTTTTTCTTTTTTTTCCTTTTTTTTTTTCTTTTCTTTCTAATTTTTTCTTTTTATTTTGATTTATTTTTTAGTTTTTTTTTTCTTACTTTTTTTGCTATGTTTTTTGGTTTTCTTTTTCTTTTTTTTTTCTTAGTATTTTTTTCTTTTTGCTTTTTTTTTTTTTTTAGGAGCACTATTATTTTTTTTATTCTTTTTTTTTTCTTTTTTTGTTTCTTTATTCTTTCTTTATTCTTAATTTTTTATCTTTTTTTTATTTCTTATTTTCTTTTTTTTTTTTTCTTGTTATTTTTTTTTTTTTTTTTTTTTTTTTTTCTTTTTTCTTTATTTTATTTTTTTTTTTTTCTTTTTTTTTTATTTCTTTTTATTTTTTTTCTTTCTCTTTTTTTTTAATTTTATCTTTTTATTACTTTTTTTTTCTTTCTTTCTTTTTTTTTTCTTTTTTTTTTTATTTTTCTTTCTTTCTTATTCTTTTCTTTTTTTTATTTTATATTTTTTTCTTTTCTTTCTTTTTTTTTCTTTTCTTTACTTTCTTTTATTTTGTTGCTTTTTTTTTTTTTTTCTTTTATTTCTTTTTTTTCTTTTCTTTCTTATTTTTTTTTTTGTCTTTCTTTCTCTTGTTCTTTTCATATGCTTTGTTCTTTTTTTTTCTCTTCTTTTTTTTTTTTTTTTTTTTTTTTTGTTACTTTTTTCTTTTTCGTTTTTTTTCTTTACCTTTTTTTTCTTATTTTCTTTTTTTTATCTTTATGTTTTTTTTTTCTTTTCGTTTCTTCCTTTTGTTTGTTCTTCTTTTTCTTTTATTTTGTTTTTCTTTTCCTGTTTTTTTTTCTTTTTTCTCTTATATTTTTTTCTTATTTCTTTTTTTTTTATTTTCTTTTTTTTCTTTTTTTTTCTTATTTATGTTCTATCTTTCTTTCCTTTTTCTTTTCTTTCTTATTCTTTTTTTTCTTTCTTTGTTTTAGTGTACTTTCTTTTTTTCTTTTTCTTTTTCTTAGTATATTTTTTTTTTCTTTTTTATATTCTTTTCTTTCTTTGTTCTTTTTTTTTTTTTTTGTATTTTTTTTTTTGTTTTTTTCCTTTTTGATAAAGTTAGTCCCCTTTGTGGTCTTTGGGGATGCAGCACGGATACTCCGTAGCTTCTTTGATGATACGCGTATTGGTTGTCAGAATAATATTCATCCAAATATCTTCATTATTAAAGCTCCAGAATGCGCGTCTTTTGCGAATATTCATCAAGTACTTTATCTCCGTATTTACCTTGCAATTCCCTCAAATATATAAACGATTAAGTAACAATTCTTTTGCAATAATATACAAAATGGGTTAATTATATGGGATAAATGATGTTATAAAATAGACATTATTTGATGTCATTAAAATGATTCTTCCTTTTAACATTGTTTTTATAAAGAGCAAATTTCTCTACACTTGTCTTTGTTTCAAGCACATATAATAAGGTTTCTTGCTATCTTCACAAAGATAATAGAGTATATACACATGTATATATTCCCTATATTTATTTGTTAATACTCAAGATCACATTACCAAGTATGCAATTTAATGGGTTCGTATTCCTTCCAACTAAAAGATTAGAATACTTAGTCAATTTTGTCATTACACAAGCTTTACACTTGTGTTTATAACCACATAGGAAATTAGGATATGTTTTATGTATGTTAATTACAATGCACATTTATAATTAACAAATCCAAGTCTAGCATGCTATAGACTAAGAAACACATTTTCATTTCGATTTCTAATAAGAGATCTTACATCTCTTACCCAAAACATGTCCCCGTTTGACAAAATCAATTTATGCAACTCAAAAAATCGTCCCAATACAATGAACAATAAGAAGAGTCCCATAAGCATACCTCTTATGTGTGTCACACACATACACCACATTACGTGTCTTCAATCCTTTCACTCATTACTCATAAAGAGCATTTTCTAAGTCTTAAACCAAAGTTAATGAAGGAATATCCTCACACAAAATTTAACAGAGTGACACACATGTCAAACCATTAAATTTTACTAATGGGTCAACCATATTGACCTCATATACCTTGGCCTTAAGCCTTTGACTAATTGCTCAAATGAACACCACAATTTCTACGTCGTCTTCTTGATACCACACACACAACAAAAGTGTGGAGTATAACCCAAAGAGGAAGTAATAATTCTTCCATGACGACAACATGGCTCATAACACATTTATCATAGAGTGATGAATCACATAAGACTCAACACAACGAAGCAATGCTACATTTTTTTTATAAAATCCTAAAAAACAAATATGGACATAAGAAAATAAGTAAGGTAATGTTCTAACAAATAAAACACATTTTTTTATTGCTCTTTGTATGTTTATAAAGATTAAACTCAATCATACAAAACAAGGTTGCAAATTTCCAAATAAGGGTAATTTGTCCATAAAGTACATCTATATCAAAATATATAAGTTGCGATTATATGGTTCACTCTTTTATGCTCAAACTTTACGCAAATAAGGTTTAATGTCTTATATAGTCACCGTAAAAGATTGGGTTCAAAACTCTTTCGATAACTATGAGAAAAACATATTTTCTCGTGACAACACATCTTTGACAACAACTTGTCCAAAATGGATGTTTGTACTAAAATAAAAGTTTCGATTGAGTGGGTCACCCATTAAGCTCAAACTTTCTACAAATCAAGTTTAATGGCTTAGCCACTCAACGTAAAAAGTTTGGTTCAAAACGTATTTGTTTAGTACGACTCCATAGTTGTGGACAACAAATATTTTGGATTCCAAATAATACAAAAATTCGCATTTCGCAAAATTGAGTTTAATATGAACATTTGGTCATGAAAGCCAATACTAGTTACACAAACCAGTATCATGACAAGATTTCAACCAACATCCTTTGAACACTTTATTATAAGTATACACAATCACGGACAAAAACGATGCCGTCTTGGACTCGGGCCAAAAAATTGGGCTAATGTAAAAAAAAAATTACTACCGTCCCATAAGAAAATTTGGGCTAAAGTAAAGAAATTAAAAAATCTGCCGGCCCATATATGAGAAAAAATGAAAGTTTTTTTTTAATTATTTAGTTTTTTCTTTTTAAATTTGTATGCACAAAGTAGGAGGAAAAAAATATTACAAAAGTTCCGATTTATTCAGATAAAAAAAATACCCGCGGAAACATCTTCGATACCTAATAACTTTAAAATAATCGATATGGTCACAAACGTACAACCCATTATATTAAAAAAAACTCATATAGCAAAAAAAAAACAACACTTTAAACATGAGGCCCAACACATAAGCCATATAAAAAAAATTATTACTAATATACACATTTGTCGACAAACTAGCCTAAAATTCGCATAAAATGTGGCCCAAAGTAAAAAAAAAACTAGCCCAAAATTAGCCTGAAATCTGGCCCAAAGTAAAAAAAAAATACAAAACGGTCCCTCAACTTTTAACTATTTACGATTTTCTTACACAAAAAATTCCTCCAAAAAAAATTAACAAAAAAACCACGTCAAGGTTTTTATTGTTCACAATCAACTTTTTTTAATTCTTCATCGGCCCAAAAAAAAAGATATCGAACCGTCCCAAAAAAAGAAAATATTCGGGAAAAAATTAACCCGTCCCAACGCAAAAAAAAAATTCCCGAATCATACAAAAAAAGGAAATATCCGGGAAAAAATTAGCCAAAAAAAAAAAACCAAAAAATAGCCTAAAATCTGGCCCAAAGTAAAAAAATACAAAACGGACCCTCACCTTTTAACTATTTACGATTTTCTTACACAAAAATTCCCGTAAAAAAATTTACAAAACCGTCCCAAAAAAAGAAAATATTCGGGAAAAAAATTATCTCTCCCAAACGCAATTTTTTTTTTTTCCCCCGCATCATACAAAAAAAGAAAATTATAAAAATTATAAACAACCCGCCATATAAAACGCATCGCCCAAAAAAAACCCCCGAAACGTAAAAAAAAATTATTCGGAAAAAAATTAGCCCCCGCAACGCGCGGGTTCTTTTGCTTGTTGTTCCATCATATCGTAATGGCTCAAAAACTTTCGACCACTTAATGGTGTATCTTAAATAAATTCCATACAATACAACTCATTTTCCTTTTTAATACCATCTATAAACAGGAAAAAAACCGAGCACTAAGTTGTATTGCATATTAGTGCCATAACAGTCATAAAACCTTTCCAAGCAAATAAAGTTTCGATTTCTTTGACACGAACATAATAAACTATGTTTCCCATGAAACATAAATTAGTAGAGTAAATTGCAAAAATGGTCCTTGTGGTTTAGCAAAATTGCAGATTTGGTCCGTCGAATTTCGAAATTACAAAAACAATCCGTATTTTGAAGGTTTAGTTTCACTTTTGGTATTTGATCGACCTAAAATTGAATCGTTTCCTTACCGTTGGAATGATCTTCATTATTATTCCGTTATCAATTATCAATATTCTATAAGTAATCATAACACATGGGTTGATCAGAGTCCAAAGACTGGACCGGACTGGATTGGACTGATCAAGATCGAATCGGAACGAAAACCGATTTGATCCAAAACACGAGACCGAAAACCAGATCGAAATGTTTCGTCCATGTCCAGGTCGATCTGGTCCGGTTTGGTTTTCGGTTTGATCCGATCCAACAAAGCATAATGATCGGTTTTGCTCAAGATTGAACCGGACCCGGTCGTACTTAAAACTGAAAGAAAAAACGGACTGAAGAACCAGACCGAATTGTGTTTGGTCCTATTCGGTCAGTCCACTTATATCCGGTTTCTTAACCTGGTCTTATCCGCAATCTATTTTGCTCAGCCATAATAACACACGAGCTACGTGTCCAATTAACCATAGATGATTCACACAAATCATAATCTACAACAATCAAGAAGATTAATCATCTGATTGTTATACAATCAACCATGCATGTACGTGTTACACAACAAAACACAAAATGTACAAAAATACTACCATCGTACAATTGAAAAAACATGAAAGATATGTTCGATCATGTTGTGTGGTGTTGACTCTTGACTGGTCTAACTGCATGACCAACGTATGCTACATCCACAAAGGTTTCACAAAAGAATTTTTCACAAAAAGATTTGGCATGCATTGATAGGATGATGGAAAATTAAAAAGAAGAGAGAGAAATGCATATGATGATTTAATTGGTGACAAGTCATTTTGTAAAAAAAATTTGGATGTAGCATTTTCCAACCACCCGGCCTTAGGCGGCGGCTGTTTTAGTGCCATGTGGATTCATCAATGCATGCATTCACCAACAAATGTCTTAACCCAACTCAAAAACCTTGTTTGTTTTTTAGGATTGCTAGAACCACACCATTTTTACATAAATTAATCCACACCATGACATGTCATGTAATTTATGGCATTCTTTATCTTATTTTTAAATTTTCTTTTTTTATACATCCAATAATATACATGACATGTCATGATGTTGATTAATTTATGTAAAAAGGGTGTGATTCTAGCATTAGGTTATAATTATTTTAATTTTTCCGAATGTTTCTTAAATGAGTCCAATCAATTATTAATGAGGGCAGTGCACCATATCAGTTTTCGTTTGCTATTATTAATTCGTAGGTTATAATGATTTTAATTTTTTCAATGTTTCTTAAAATAAGGATTTTCAACTTTTTTAGATTTCTAGTTTCAAATTTAAGTAAATTTCCTTTATAAAGAGTATAGATAAGCAAAAATGTATTGTCGCTTTATGCTTTACTATAAACTTAAAAGGATTTAATGTACCCCTCATGTTTAACATATGACCTAACTTAATAAAAAAAGTAACCCTCCCGTTTGGTCAAAAGCCAATAATATCATAAGAACCACACACCTCCGAATCTGTACGTCAATTTTTGGGAAAACGCCGTAATTTGTATAAAACCTTCCTTTAACCTAAAATTATACAACACGTGACATAAGCAAAAACTCAATTATTTTCAGAAAATAAGTCGGTGCATTGTACGGATATGAATGTCTGTGTAAATATAACCTCCCAGCATTGATGCATTCACACATTTGGTAGCATTAGCTTGTCATCAATAAATGCAAAGATGTGAACTCTGCTTTAATCAAGGTATGTTTTCTACATCTTTACATCATTTTATTTCAGAAAAGCACATGGTAGATATTCTTAAACGATATACTACGTATGTACTAATGTGAACATAACATGATATCCTTTTAAGCTAAGCAATTGAGGGTTATTCTTGTTGCTTTTCTTTCAATCATGGATTTTGGTCGATTAATTTACTAGGTTTTGGTTACGTGAAGGGACATAGATAGGAGGGGTAGGGTGGACATGTGTATTTTTAGCGAAAAAAATTATAGTTTAAATTTATTAAAATATTTAGCTATTTGTAAAGTGTTTCCTTAACGCGCTGATTTATAGTAAAAAATAATCAAAATATATCTCTTCAATCATAACTTTTTGACTCTGCCTCTAATTGAGCATCATAAAAACCCAAACAAAGTAACGCATTTCTTTAAAAAGTTGACGTGACTATTTCAAAATTATTTGCACCAACTTGGTCGGCCCTAAATGATTGATCGATGGTTATCTTTAGTATATATGAACTAGGTTGCCAATCAATTGTATTTTCATTTTCTTTTCTTTTTGTCTCCTCGGAGAAAGAGTAACCCTGCTCTCTAGCTGATTGATCTCATTGATCAAACTGGGTTCAAGCTTGATAGGGTTTAAGTTTGGCTTGATGGCTAAACGAGCCTTCATAAACCAATTATTGTTCGATATATATCTATTTTATCCTTTTTTAGACCAATCAAGGATATAACTAACATGTTTTACTTTCAAACTGTAAACATGCTAAAAAGTCAACACAAAGGTTGAGTGAAATCCATAGGTTTAAAATAATATAATGTGAATGCAAATGCGATATTTTGGGTTACGTGATATAACACCCGTATTGAAAACATATTTATTATTGCCATTAGCTCATGAAGTCCGAAGCCTTAGGGTATGGTGATACATTATAGCCCCTGCGGGTACCTTTGCCAAAATACCCCACGTGATTTCTAATGATGTGCAATTGGGTTACACTAACTTGGTTACACCAACGGGGGAGTCCAACCCAAATAGATCTATTCACATCATTCTCGCACGCTTACTACGGAGAGTAATTAACGGTTCATGATTATGGGGACTTAAAGGCAAAGCATTACTTAAGTACAATAGTTAAATGAAATAGCCATACAGAAATAAATTGCGTCATGTTTATAGCATTGTATCCCCCTCGGCGGTTTTTATAAAAGTGAAATGCGAGGCTATGAACTCACCTGAACAGTTATAGGGAAATTGATAGCAAATGTATATGAAATGAAAGTAACGCTTCGTCACGGGCAACCTGGGGTAATATATGTCAAGTCTTAGTTTGATTGAATATGTAAGATTTTACATCGATGTTGGTTTTGATATAAAAATTATCATAACACCGTTCGGAAGCCATCATAATTCAGAAGTCATTCAGTAAACGTTTGAGGAGCTAGGGCACTTTAAATCGTAAACCCAACAACTCAGTCAGAACGTAATACCAAGATGAAACTCCTTAATATGAAGCTCCCTAGTATTGTGGTATGATATGAATCCGGGACATGATTTTTGAAAGCACATTGATGATGAATGATATAATGATTAGAACATAAGTAGTTTTAAGCATTTTATTCAATATCTGGAGATGTTAAACATGAGGAGCATTAATTAAAGTTATGACATATAATGTTTTGGATATGATTTTACACTTTTTCAAAATGTTACATTTTAGACCCTGGGGTTCTGAAAAATTGCAAATAGACCCCTAGGGTTTGCACTTTTACGACTTTGGTCCTTCAACTTTTATTGATATACAAAATAAACCTTGGACTTTAAAAAGTGACATAATAGACCCTTGTAGTTATAACTTTAATAAAATGACACTTTTAGTCCTTTTAGTTATAAGTTTCTGAAATTTGATGATGATGATGATGAGATCTCTAATTATGTGGATCTTCATATGTATATGCTTGGTGGTGGATGGAAAGGGCAAGATCTTCAAGGCTTGCTTTGGTGGATCATCATAGAAGTATGCTTACAACAAAATGAAAGTTAGAAGCATTATGATCATATGCAAAATGGAAGTGATTAATGAGTGTGTTTCTACATATCTAAATGTCCTAAAACTAGAGAGAAAGTGTGTGTAAAAGGGGTGAAAAAGTGTGTTTTGAGTGATGAAAAACGGAGTGGAAAAACTCCTCTATTTATAGAAAAAGCTGAATGGCACCGGCGACACTGTAGCAATGGCACCGGCTTGAAAACCCAATGGCACCGGCGGATCCGGCCTACAGTAACAAAATCCAAATTTTGATTTGCAAAATCTTGAAAGATCTTATGTAATCTTGGAGAGATTTTTTTCAGATTTAGATGATGTAATGCATGATGTAAAAAGTCATTTTCTATTCTATTTTCCTAAAGTAAAAAATAACTTGTATATTTAAAGTGTAAGTAAACTTTTGTAAAGTAAAATGTCTAGTTGAGTGCTTGTCAAAATAAAGTTTACTTGTTTAAATAAAATACTTGTAGATGCAAATGTGAAATGAGGTTTGATCATAATGCAACATAACAAACATGTACGAACCTGTGTTGTAACATACGAGGATTCGAGACGTTAAGAGTTGATGATGTATGTTGAGACAAAATATGATGACGAGTAACTTGTACATTTTACGTTATGTATTACAAGTTACATGTTTGTCATTATCAAAACAAAAGAGAATGTGTAGATTAAATATCGTAATATTTGCACTAACAAGGACCTATTTTGCCAAGTTTCAAAGTTAAAGGTTTAAAACCCGACACATATATCGTTATTAATCATAAATCGACGCATTATTTCGTTATATATTTAACGTAATTTATCATCAACTAACTTTTGAAGAAACTTAAAATCTTATCGTATCACGTTACTAGGGAGTTTCATATGAAGGGTTTCATTGGAGTTTTCGTTTTGACGAGTTTGCTGGGTTTACGATTTAAAGTTCCCTGGCTCCTCAAACGATACTACATGTCCTCTGAATTATGATAGCCCGAACAGCGATACAATATTTTCATAATTTAATAAATCAAGGATATACATTAAACTTTATGAAGTTTTGAAACATAAACTATCACACTAAGACTTGACATATCACCCCAGGTTGCGTGACGAAGCCGTTACTTTCACTTGATACTTTTTCCATCAATTAAATTTCCCTATACTGTTATGGTGAGTTTATAGCCTCACTTTTAAATCTTCTATTTCATAAACCCGTGAGGGGGATACATGTTATAAACCATGAATACAAGTGTTTTCTAAATGTATGCTATGCTGATATATTATTGCATCTGTTGTCTAAGTCCCTTTATGCCAAAAGACCCCCACCATCATGGACCATTAATCACTTGCGAGTGAACGTGAATATTGTGAATAGGCCTATTGGGATTGACGAATCCCGTTTATGTTAGCTGGATAGGTAACCAAACGTATTATATTTGAAACACATAGGTATATGGCAATTACCTACATGGGGGCCGTTATCTTTATATATATCATTATTGATATATACACTAGTCAGTTTGAGTGCCATGAGCTTAGACGCAATAATACAGTTTTCTATAATAATTTTAGTCTTGCAATTATTACACTTATGGGTGTATAACAACATAACCCACTCTTATGATGACTTGTATTCACACTATTTATTATAAACCTATGAATTTCACTTAACCATTGTGTTGACCTTTTTAGCATGTTTATCTCAGGTAACTGAACATCTTATGGCATAGAGTAGCACAGACTTGAAGATGGCTAAACTGTTATCATTCAAACTTTATGTTTTCATGTAGATTTTGGGACCTCTGTTTGTAAAAACTCTGATGAAATAATGAATGATAACTTATCTTTTAAAAACGTCTCTTTCGAGTCGTTTTCTATGATTATGACTGTTGTACTATGAAATAATACCCCAGATTAGCTTCCGCTGCTATATGTCAAAAATGGGGGTGTTATAGATTGGTATCAAGAGCCACGGTTATAGAGAACAAGGTTAAAACCTTAACTATAACTACTTTTCTTTTTCCATCTAAGAAAGTCCTCCGTGCCACTACATCTCCTAAATAGTATGTAAAGATACATAACTATTATACTATTATATAAATAACTTATGTTATTTACTACTGGGTTGTTAACAGAGTGATGTCTTCTCCCAACCATCCTACTTCTGATATTGAGGATGCTTTTTCCTCCAACTTTCCAGACTATATCCCGGCTTCCCCGGACTATGTCCCAGCTTCACCAGGAAAAACTTATTCTAGCTCTTCAAATAACTCATTTGGTGTAGTTCCAATAGTTTCACCAACTCTTTCACTTTTTCATGATGACCCCTATATGAAGGTCATGCATGCATACTATGCTAAAGAATCACCTATTCCACCACCAACTATTGTGCCTCCATCTACAATGCTATCTCTAATGTTTAATCCTCAAGAATTCTTTCTTTTGGAGGAATTATTGTCACCTAAGAAACAAGGCCATAACCAATCATTCTCCTCTACTTCTGCCCTACCTCAAGAATTTGAGATGGGAGAAAGCTCTCGTAAGACAAGTTTGGAACGTCACGAGGAGCAAATTGAGGAAATTCTGAATCACCTGGATGAACTCTATCTCGACCGCATTGAGCATAAAATTTAGAGACACTACCTATATGGTACAAAGTGTACTGTGTTCACTGATCATAAAATTCTTCAGCATATCCTTGATCCGAAAGAGTTAAACATGAGACAACGCCGTTGGTTAGAATTGCTTGCAGATTACAATTGTGAAATTCGCTACCATCCTAGAAAGGTAAATGTTGTAGCAGATGCCTTAAGCCAGAAGGAACAAATCAAACCACTCCGAGTTAGATCATTAGTTACGACTATTCATTCAAAATTACCCTCACAAATTCTTAAAGCTCAAACCGTAGCACTCAAAGAAGAAAACATCAAGGCTGAAAACTTACGAGGAATGGATAAAGCATTTGAAATACGTTCTAATGGAACTCATTGTATTAAGAACTGAAGTTGGTCACCACTCTTTGGTAATCTGAGAGACTTGATCATGCATGAGTCCTATAAATCAAAATATTCCATTCACTCGAGTTCTGACAAGATGTATCAGGATATTAAGAAACTATATTGGTGGCCTAACATAAAGGTAATCATTGCTGAATATGTTGGCAAATGTTTAACATGTTCTAGAGTTAAGGTAGAATGTCAGAAGCCATTTGTCTTACTGGTACAACCGGAGATTCCTATGTGGAAATGGGAAAGAATCACAATGGATTTCATTACAAAACTGCCTAAAATATCAAACAGACATGACACAATCTGGGTCATTGTTGATCGGCTTACCAAATCCGCACACTTCAACCCTACCCGAGAGACAAATAGTATGGAAACCTTTACAAGGTTATACATCAAAGAAATAGTCTCACGCACTCTAATATCTATCATTTCGGATCGTGACAGTCATTTCACATCCAGATTCTGGCAATCATTACAAAGTGCTTTGGGTACTCAATTAGACATGAGTATGGCAAATCATCCCGAAACCGATAGACAAAGTGAAATGACCATTCAAACACTCAAAGACATGCTTTGAGCCTGTGTTATAGATTTTGGAAAAAGATGGTAAAGACACTTACCATTGGTAGAATTCTCATACAATAACAGTTACCATGCCAGTATCAAGGCAGCACCATTTGAGGCACTACGAGCGGACCGAACGGGTGGAACCGAACGAGTGGAACCGAACGAGTGGAACCGAACGAGCAAAATTTTTTTTTTGACCGAACGAGAAAAAAATCCTAAAAAACTTGTGTGACGAAAAGGGTTTCAGTAAAAACACCATAACTTTTGAACCGTAATCCGTTTTTTAGGCCCGTGACCTCTCAATTCGAAGAGAGAAAACGAAATCGGATCACATTGTAACCACCTTTAGCTGGTTAAGGATATTTCGAAGCCCAAACCCATCGTTTCTATGAGTAAATTGACATTTTTCACTTTTTGGGAATTTTTTCGCCGCTGAGTCCGAACAAATCACTCACGGTTTCTCATTGATTTTTTGTAAAATCCCGTTAATTCATTTATCGGTTTTAATCATAGACGTGTAAAATCCCGGGATGTGACTTGCCCTTACACAACTAACATACAAAATCACACCCACTTAAATCCACCAAAATCTTCACAATTTCATAATTCATAACTATTCATTCATCATGTCAACTCTAGTTAACACATCCTCAACAGAAATTTCAGTTGAAATTTCAGTTGTCAAGCAGAAACACGATGAGCTAGTCAAAAAGAGTTTGTTAAATAGGTCACAATTTGAAGGTCAACTCAAAGAGAAAAGTAAGGTTATTTCGGATTTAAAGGTTAAGGAAGGAAAAGACATTGACACGATGATTGAGATGGAGAAACAGATAAATTTTTAATGTAAATTCTTTATAAACGCAATCAGTCAATTCAGACCATTCACATGTTAGCACCCAAATGCGCTACGTATAATGGTAGATCAACCTTTGCAAATCCAAAGTACCTCAAGAAAGCTCAATCTGATAAGCCTCGTTTGTATGAGATCCCATATGATACTTCTGATCCTGCAAACAGATTTTGCCCCAATGGGGAAGAGACAGTGACTCTTGAAAAAGAGAGTAGATCAAAATTGGATAAAGAACAAAGTGACAACCATAAATACACATAATCAAAACAGTCCTTAATGAAACCTTTCAAACCACCATCCAAAGCCATCTTGATCAGTTGAACGGCTAAAGAGGTAAATTAGGAAACAATGTGAGAAAAACGTTTTGTTAGGACAAAACCATAACATGTGCTAAAGAACGTTGCTGTCTACCCCATGTCTAAAACCATATAGTAAAAGTAGACTACTTTATAACGAAATGACAAACAACTTCAATCATTTTAGAACAATTTGTCAACAAACTTGGTCTAATCATACTAGTAGTGCATTTCCTAACCCAACTGCTAAGAGTATGGAAGTTTTGATCAAAATCTTATTAATGCCTCTTTCAGACAAAACTATACTAGACAGTCATTGTTTTATTCATGAACTAAAAAAGAAATGAAATGAAGGATTTCAAGACGTTTATATCCCTTGAAAAGGAGCTTTGACGAGCTTAAATCAAAAAAGACTGATTTTTCAAACATATATGACTACTTCTCGAAGAGAGTGGTGTGTCATAAAGATGTTACATGTTCATATTGCATTCTATGTCTCATTTTAAAATGCTAATACTAAATTTTAAAATGCATGTATCTTCATAAAGTCAAGAATGTAATGTTCTTGCACTAAAGCTTTCGGATAACGAACCTGAATCTGTTAACCAAAGAAGTTCATTAATAATTTATTAAAAAGTTTTCCTAAACTAACTTGAAAAAACTCTAAGTTCGATTTCTCTAACTTTCTTTAACATTGTAAAGACAGATGAAAAACAACTCATTTGCAAAGAAAAGCTCTCAAATGTATTTCGAAAAGAACGTGAACAATATCCATGAATACAAGATTTGAAAGCCAAATGCAAGACCCAAGAACATGTGATATATGAAGTGAAGAAACTCATTCTTGGTAACAAAGGAAAGTCTGTGGAAACTTAGTTTGATAAACCATCTGTTGTTCGACAACCAAATGCTCAACGAATTCCAAAACCATCCGTTTTAGGAAAACCGACTCCTTTTTCAAATTCTCCTGAAATGATAAGTTTTCAAACAAAACAGTCGGTTAATAAAACTAATGTGTCGGATGGTTTATTTAAACCAGTCACCAACAGAGTTGGCCTCAAAATAAAACTAGCGATTCGACAACACAAATGTGCTGAAATCCGGAAATGTAAAAGAATTTGCCTCCACCACACACAAACTAGAACACCACAGTTGCCTCATGCTTCAAGGAATACTAATCCTCACAATGTCTAAATCTACAGGAGTAAATCACACTACTATTGTTTTTAGCAGACCACATAAGCTTAAGAGCCTTATCAAGTGAAAAGATAATTGTCGTGCAAACATTAGTCAAGTGAATTTACAAAGAAGGAAGTAGAAGACAACCAATAGGATTTCTAGTATTTCTAAGAAAACAAAGTCTGTAACTGCGTGTAATGACAGTTCAAACTCAAGAACTTCGAATGCAAATGCTGTTTGTGCTGATTGTGGAAAAATGTTGTTTTAATACAGATCATGATGCTTTGTGTTCAGATTCTAGAAAAGACGTGAATGCGAGAACTAAGAAGCCAAAGGTAGTGCCTATTCGTGCTAGTAAACCCATGAAAAACAAACAAATCTGTTGCAACACCCCATAGAATACATGTGCACCATATACCAACTATTCAGAATTCCCAAGAGTTACTATGAAAGGAGTTGTATGAAGTACAAATCAGAATGGAAATGTGGATAGCCAAGAGATGTCCATTCAAGTTATACATGGACCCAATGCCACTATAGGACCAAAAAATATGGATACCTATAAGATTAGGAAAGCTAAGAATCAACAAGTACAGTCCTACTATAGACATTGGTCTCTAGAAAACTAATTCTTGAAGATATCAACTTCCTTAGGATCCAATTTGTCCAATGTTTCCATCGCCCTCTAATTCTCTTGCAGATTGTACAACTCAATCCTATTCATTGTGACTCTGGAATGCACAAAGCACATGACGGCCAATCTCAAGCTTGATGTATTTTGTGGAGAAATTTCTGGGTACGTTCGTTTTTTGAGAAAATGATCAGTTTGCTCCAATCCTAGGTTATGAGATCTGATTCAAGAAATGTCACGATCAAACGTGTTATTACGTCGAAAAGGCTCAATCACAATCTTTTCTCGGTGGTCAATTCTGTGATGCTGATTTTTGGAGGTTGCTTTCAGGAATTCCTACAGTTTTGTTAAAGAGAAAAAATAAGTTGGGAGAATCTTCAGGGAAACATTTACTAACTGATAGTCGTGGCTCTGATCTCTACACAATATCTCTTCAAGAAACAACTTCATCAACTCCAATCTGTTTCATGGCTAAAGCTTCACCAACTCAAGCATGGTTATGGCATCGAAGACTTTCTCATCTTAACTTCGATTACATCACGTTACTCTCAAAGAAAGATGTTGTGACAGGCTTACCCAAGTTGAAATATGTCAGGGATCAACTTTGTTCATCTTGTGAAATGAGTAAAGCAAAAAGAAGTTCATTCAAGACAAAAGCAATTCCTAGTTCCAAAGGAAGGCTAAATTTGCTTCACATGGACTTGTGTGGTCCAATGCGCGTTGCAAGCATAAATGGGAAGAAGTATATTCTTGACTGGTGAATGTTTGATGACTTATTCAAGATACACTTGGATCTTTTTCTAGCGTTCCAAGGATGAACACTCCAAAGTTTCTCAAGATTTTCTCACATGATTCAATGCAATCTCAAGCTCAAGTAGTACCGTACGGACTGAACAATGGCACGAATTCTTAAACAAAGACACTCCATGCCTATTTTAAAAGAAGAAGGCATTGAACATCAAACTTCCACTCCTCGAACACCTGAACAAACGCGTTGTCGAAAGACGGAACCGTACTCTTGTTGAGGCTGCTCGAACGATGCTTTCAGCTTCTAAGCTTCCATTATCATTTTGGGCTGAAGCATTTTGCAGACCGCATCTGTACTCAGAACCGATCAGGTCATCATATCCACTCATGTAAAGACGGCATATCACATCATAAATGACAGGAAACCTTCAATAAAACATCTTCACATCTTTGGTTGCACTTGCTACATAACTAGAGATGGGGAAAATCTGGATAAGATGAAAGAAAAAGGGGATCCATGTGTCATGGTGGGATATTCTACTCAGATCGATAGAATCGTGTTTACAACAAGGAGACAACGCTTAATAGTTGAGTTCCAATTCATATCAAGTTGATGAAATCAAAGAATGAGTCCTATCAATAACAGCTTCAGACCTCGCACCACAACGACAATGAGATGTCTGTTGAAAAGTCTCTCCAGGCCTCGTCCACAAGGAAACAAAAGTCGTCCAGATTATGACAACGCTGACCCCGGCCCCCCAAACAAAAAGTTGTCCTTCTGCAAAAAGACTGATCGTCAAATCAAGGTTAGAATTTCTCTTCATTACTTACTTGAAGAAAATTACAATCCAAACACACATCAAGCTGAGACAACAACAATGATCAAGCACCGAATGCAATCATTTTCAAGAAGATGATTTATCAATCCTTTTTGTCTACGGTACAAGAAATTGGTGAGTCTTCCTCACAGCAACATTGTTAATACCGATGTGGCATTCATTAACCATCAAGTCATGAATTTCCGAGGACCAGAGATCATCCATTAGAACAAGTTTCGTGGAAATCCAACCATCCAGTTCAAACAAGACGACAGCTTGCCAACAGATCCTGAAATGTGTAATTTCGCGGGCTCACTGAGGGAGTGTTGTTGAACCGAAGATACATTAAGGAGGCAATGGCTGATATCTTCATGGATCTGAAGCAAAATGCTGAATAAACACAATCAGGATGAACTTCATCAGTTCGACAGACTAAAAGTCTAGGTTTAGTCGACAATATTTGGCAAAATATTATAAAGCTAAAGTTGTTATTGAAGAACAAGAAGGATGAAGATCAGAACTGTAATTCGCAACAAAAGCACGACTTTGTTGCTTAAGTTAATGCGCAATCAGGAAGAGGGTATTGATTTGAAGAATCATTGCCTCCAGTTGCTCGCGGTTTGGAAAGCAGTTCGGATTTTTGTTGCCCACCACACACAATCCTTTTCAATCTATCAATGGACGTGAAACGCTTATCTTAATGTCCACTGAAGGAGGAGTTTATGTTGCTCAGAGCAGAAAGGGTCGTTGAACAGATCAAGCCAGAAAAAGTCCTACCTTCTAAGGAAATCTTTGTAGGATTAAAGCAAGCTCCAAGAGCCTGTACGATGAACTATCAAACTTCCTGATGTCCAAAGGCTTTTCTAAAGGTACAATTGACCCAACTTTATTCAAGATAAAATACGGGGAGGATATTCTACTTGTGCAGATTTACGTTGATGACATAATTTTTGGATCGACAAATCCTAAATATTCAAAACGATTTGAAAAATTAATGCACAGTAGATTTGAAATGTCCTTAATGGGGGAGGATGACTGTTCTTTTAATGAAAAAAGGTCAGATCCCACATTCCCCAAAAGGTATTTTTTTATCATCAGCCAAGTTACGCTTTATAATTTTGAAAAAGCATAATATGGACAACTGTCACTCCATTGGTACACCATTGGCTACTAAACCCAAACTAGATGTAGATTTGAGTGGAGAACCCGTAGACCAATCTGATTATCGTAGTAAAATCGGGTCTCTCATGTACTTGACATCTAGTAGACCAGACTTAGTGCAAGCAGTATGCTATTGTGCACGTTATCAAGCACGACCAACTCAAAAGCACCTCAAGGAGGTTAAAAGAATCTTTAAATACCTAAAGGGTACCATTAACATGGGACTCTGGTATCCAAAGGATTCTGGCTTTGAACTAACAGCATTTTCAGACGCTGATCATGCCGGATGCCTTGATACTCGGAAAAGCACTTCTGGAGGGATACAGTTCCTTGGTGATAAACTTGTAAGCTGGATGTCAAAGAAACAAAACTGCACTGCAATGTCTTCAGCAGAGGCAGAGTACGTGCAGTTTATCTCAAGTTGTGCTCAAGTAATGTGGATGAGGACACAACTTCAAGATTATGGCTTCAACTACAACAAAATACCGTTGTATTGCGACTCTCAGTCAGCCATAGCAATCTCATGCAACCCCGTACAACACTCACGGACAAAGCACATCCATACTCGGTATCATTTCATAAAGGAACAGGTTGAAAATGGTATAATTGAATTATATTTTGTCAGAACTGAATACCAATTAGCTGACATGTTTACGAAAGCCCTTCCTGAGGATCGGTTTTTAATATCTTGTCAGAAGGATTGGTATGAGAGGTTTGACACCAGCTCGATCGGAGCTGACAAATGAGCAGCTTGATATCATCATCAACATAACTATGTACATATTTTGGAGAAAAAGCAAAATACAAAAAATATAAAACTTCAAAAAGAAAATAACAAAATCAGAAAAATAGAAAATTTCCCAAAAAGTAATCTTCTCGACCATGTCCCTTGGAATCGATAACATTTACGTGCTAGAAAGGTCGATTAACATTGACTCCGGGTGTAAATGAAGTTCGAGCGAGAGTTTTGCAAATAGTTTTCAAAACATGTCAATTCTAATTTTCAAAGATGGCTTTATTGCAATGTCAGTAACATGACCCAACGTCAAATAAAGGAAGGTTTATAACTTATCCTCACACGAGAAAATTAACGTTTCTCGTCTTGAGCTGTTCTACAAGAACATTCATTGTTGTTAGCTACAAGAAAAATGAAAGTTAAACTTTTCAGTTGCGCTTGACCCTTACAGTTAGAGAAAAAAAAAAAAAAAAAAGATAGAAAAAATAACAAATCTCTAACATCTAGGTTTTTTTCATAACTTGAACAAATTTTTTCAAGAATTTCTCGATGACAATTCAGAATTCTTTCAAAATTATGTGTACAACACTCCATCCCTACAGTGTTTTCCAAAAAGACAACAATTTCTCATGGTCCTATTTTGAGGGGGGGTTTTCGAATACAAAGTTTTAATGTTGTTAGATACATCAACAGTCGACATATTATTATGTATTCAAAAAATTATCAAAATGTTCCAAACCATTCATGCTGACCATATTTCTCCCAAAGAATTTCAAGACATGTTTATAATCACAGAGTATGTCAAAAACTAATGTGTTTATTATTAAAATAAGGGAAAAATGAATTTAATTATATCTTATCGACACTATGGTGCTGAAACGAGAAAGAAAAGGTTTTATGGTTTCGATCTATACTCCAACAACATCTTAATTTCACGACGATTCGAAGTTCATAAGGGGTTTAGTTATGAATCAATCTATGATCCAACCAGAACCGAGGATCTACCCAAGAATAATCCAAAGTTAAAATAAGCAGATCCTTAGGTATGATTGGAGATGAATATATATGAATAATGCCGACTAAATTTGTGCTAACACGAGAACAATCACAACAGGTTTGTAATGATGTCTTGTAAGCATTGAAGGCATTGAAGAATTAAAAAGAAATGTATGTTATAAAGTGTCTAAAGTAAAGAAGCCCCCACACAACTTATAGACAAATCCGGGTCAATACATAAATGCGCAGACTCACAAGTTGATTGCTGACATGGAAACGACATCATGGACCCAGTGATGCTATGCACAAACCCTTCCCAACCTTTCGATGTTCACTCAACAGAAACTTCTCATTTTGTCACGGAGATTCCATGTTATCTATTGACATCTCACTCCGAATTGTTGATATTAGGAGATAGGTGCAATAGCTCCCAGCTCCGATACAAAAACCTAATGCACTAATCGAGTCTAGAGCCAAGAGAGCAATAAAAAATCTCTAGGGACACATTCCGTTTCAAACACGTGTGAACAGTCATCAAGTTTCACAAGCTGTTATCAAGAGTCCTACGCAATATCATTGTGATATTTTGCCGGAACATTCAGAGTGATACTCTTTAGGATACACAATGACGAATGGAAATCCTTCCAGTGTCCATCATCAAACAGCACGTGCGTAGTGACTTTCGAGATTCTATATGAATCAAACTTGTGACCAATGGAGAACATTTGGTCAGTAAATGAATTGGCGGTTGATGAATTATGATAAAAACATACACCTCGATGTGTTACAAAAAACTCTTTAACGAGTGACACGTCGATTGAATTTTCAAATCAATTTTCTTCGGTTATCACTAACGTAAAACCTGCAGGTCAAACGGTGTAACGGGCAAACCTCATTCCCATGCAGAATGCTCAATCCTACGAAGACAAAACATCCAGAAAAGCTTAAGATTACAGACAAAGACTTCCGCTAACTCTGATTTGAAGTCTTTCAAGATAATGCATAGTCTGAGCATGTTTTGGTCAAAGACATAAATCGCAGATGGCAATACGATAAAGACAATGACGAAAGGCTCAAAGTCAAGATCGCCAAGCATGAAGGAACCAACCTACAACAAATAACGAAGACAAAGACCAAAGAACACTCGAGCTAAACGACAAAAGGCAATCTCGACTGAATCTCATGAAGGAGTGTCATCAATGAAACTCACTACGGGGGAGATTTGTTACCTCAATATTTATTGAGTCAATAAAGGAAGCTCTGCCCGTGTTCAAGACCTCACTTCGGAGATGTTACCTTATTTATTGAACAAACAAGGAAGCTCGGTCACTCTAAAACGATGGAGCTCGTTCCTTTAATTTGTTAATGTTGTAACAGGTTAATACGGGAATCGGGCTCCGATAGATAAACTAATAGTTGTATAATGTTTTGGGTTTTTAATCCCAAGCAAAACCCAGCCCGGTCCTAGTTAAATATCCCGTCGCCGTCACATTAAATGTTAGGTTGTATATATATATTTAATATTTTTCTTTCATAAGAAAAATCTCATATATATAATATTTTCTTTTTAGAAAATATCTAGTTTTTTCCATTTTCAATATATCTTTTTTTTCTCATCTCTCATCTCTCTCTCTTCTCTCTCTCTAAACAATCTCTTATCTTCTCTTTTCTAGTTTCTTGCTTTGATTCGTGGTTCGGGTTATGAAGTGAAAGTGTACATCGGAACCTACAACTACTGATCTAGAACAAATCATCGAAGAAATCCAAGTCAATCATCAAGCAGACAAAGAGAGTCTTCTTAATGCAATCTATGAACTCAAAGAACAATCAGGAAGGACCATCGAACTATTAGATTAGATCCTAGTTATAGCTTATGTTAGAACCTAAGACCGGGATGTGTGGTATATAGTTAAAAACATTTGTCAATCTTGACTATGTAGCATACAAAGGCAAGTTGTTTATGATATAATACAATGGCAATCCCGTTATACCTTGTTGTTTCATAATACCAATATATCCATCCTAAAACAACTTCTCTTATATTATCATCTACGTTTCCATCATTATGAATCATACCATGATTTCTAAATAAATCATAGATACTTATTTGATATATCAAATAATTATCTATGATATCACTATTGTGACAATGTTTATTTTTGAACCTTACGCATTTTAAGGATAGAATTATGATATCATTCTTATTACGTGTTGTCTTATGTTGATGAATGCCTCCCAAAAGGACATCAACATCTGAAGCACCAGCCATGACTCAAGCTGCCATCAGGAAACTAGTTGCTGATAGTGTTATCGCGGCTCTAGAAGCACAAACATGGCAAATACTGATGATACCACCAGACCAAGAGAAGCTCCAGTGGCAAGACAGTGTAGCTACAAAGAGTTTATGAGCTGCCAACCTATCAACTTCAAAGGTTCAGAAGGAGCTGTTGGACTTATTCGCTAGTTTGAGTGAACTGAATTAGTGTTTTCCCGTAGCAACGGTATCGAAGACTGTAAGGTGAAGTTTGCTACTGGTACTTTAACTGAAGAAGCTCTATTCTGGTGGAATTCTTTTGCCCAACCTATTGGGATAGAAGAAGCTTACAAGATTACATGGGTTGAATTCAAGAAGCTTTTGATAAAGAAGTATTGTCCTCGAACTGAAGTCCAAAAGATGGAAGACAAATTTTACCATCTAACTGTGAAATGGAATGATCTCAAGACATATGTGAGAAGATTCTAGGAATTGGCAACCTTGTGTCCCATTATGGTGCCAGATTCTGAGAAAATGATGGAAGTTTTCATCGGGGGATTGCCTCAAAGTATTGAAGGGAATGTTACCGCCTCTAAACCTCAAACTCTAGAGGAAGCCATTAACATAGCCCAGAGGCTAATGGATCAGGTAACAAAGTACACTCCGGTGCAAGTATCAAATGATCACAAACGAAAGTTTGACGACAGAAGAACTTTCAATAACAACAACTACCGTAACATCAACACTAACAACTGCTACAATAATCACCAACCACAACAAAACAGAAGACATGAAACCTT
Organism: Tanacetum coccineum; assembly: GCA_026074375.1. Lineage (NCBI taxonomy): Eukaryota > Viridiplantae > Streptophyta > Magnoliopsida > Asterales > Asteraceae > Tanacetum > Tanacetum coccineum. The sequence continues at coordinate 75,073 of BQNB010010948.1, forward strand.
CAGGTCTTATGCTATCACTCTAACTAAAAACAATGGGTATATTGGAAACCGTCCCTTGTGTAAAAATGCGCTGTGTATCACACAGGACTTTGCACTGTTAAGTGTAATACTTGTAACAAGGTGGGCCATCTGACCAAGAACTGGAGAAACAAAGGGCCAGCCACTAGAAGTAATCTGCTACCAGTGACAGTTACTTGTCATGCCTATGGAGAGAAAGGGCATTATGCAAATCAGTGCCGAAAGACCACCAATAACAATGCCCAAGGAAGAACCTACATGTTGAGGGATAGGAATGCTCACTAAGACCCGAACGTAGTCACAGGTATGTTCCTTCTAAACCAACATCTAGCTAGAGTATTATTTGATTCTAGAGCCGATAAAAGCTTTGTATCCATATCTCTTGCCTCTAAGCTAAATATTCCACCCATTACAATAGATAACTTTTACAATATCAAAATGGCTGACGGAAATCTAGTAAGCACAAACACCGTTATTCAGGGTGCAACTCTGACCTTGTTAAACCAACCTTTCGAAATTGATCTTATGCCAATTAAACTCGGTAGTTTTGACGTCGTCATTGGTATGGATTGGTTATCCTAATGTTACAAGGTCATTAATGCCACGATATTCAAAATAGCCGTCTTTTACCTCTGTTTTCTTAACAAAACTTGTATCAAAACTAATCATAGCAATAGTTACAAGCAAGTCATGCACTTCATTTTTATTTTATATTCATTCTCATTTCATAAGATTTCATGAAATGAAACCTAGAAACCCTAACCCGAACTAAATACTAAACATGACCGTTTCTGTTTTTCTCACATTGTAAACCAACCATTATCAAATAAGTTGTAAATACTATAATTACAACTTCACAAACCACATTCCATCATCATTTCACCATTTTTACAATAATGTACAAGAATTAAACCTAGAAAACCCTAAACGAACCCTAATTTCAAACCATGACCTGTTTACCTATTTTCACCCATTTTAAACCTGAACCACCTATCAATTCTTGCTAGTAACTCTTAGAACAAGTCTTATAAACCTTAATATATCATTACAAGTCAAATGTACACGAAATCTAAGCATAAAAACTCAAACTATGCCCTAACCCACTTCAAATGAATCCGCACCTAGTTTCCCTCAATGACCATTTTAAACTTTATACCCATGCAATCAAGCACTTCAATGATGCTCTACTTCATTCCTAAGCTTCTTCAGTCATTTCCTTTGAGGCCTTGGGTCACCAAAATTGGCCTCATCTCTTTCTTTTCCTCAACTTCAGCCGCGTCACCACAAGGATGATCCACTCTTTCTCTTTTTGATTTCTAGCTTAAAGATTTCACGATCCTAGCCTCTACAACTCAGTCCCTAGCTCCTCCAAATCACCTACTGTACTAAACTTGGGCATTAAGTTTCTTGGGCTCCAAGGTGAATTTCAACTATAAATAGGGACAAACACCCTTCATTCTAAAAATCATCCCCAATCTTCTTCTCTAAAACCCATTACTAGCAACATATCTCTGCATCAAGAAGCTCCTAATAAGTACCCAAGAATAATAGTCAAAGAGAAGGATTGATGCCCTTGAAGCCCCAAAGTAGAAAAACCTGGCGTACGATTGTTTGCGTTTCTACCATTTCGACCCGTTTTCCTCCCATTGTGATTTCAAAGCTCCAAACCCAGGTTATATGATATTCATACCTGTCATACACTCTTTATAAATGTTATTTGATCCTAAATTACTATTGTTAAGTTTTAAAAATCAAAAACCATGCGTTTTCTCTTTTTGATCCAAAACTTGCACCCAAAACCATAATTTTGTGTTTTTTTTAAATCAATTAGTTATGTGGTTAAAATGTTGTTATAATTATATTCTATTAAGTTAAAACTAGTTTATTATTACCAACTTTATCATGTTCTTGAAGGAATTTGGAATTAAAAACCTAAGAGTTTTCGTTATTTAACCTCTAAAAAAGATCGTTTGATTTCTAGCTTAACAATCATTATTTTAAACATTTTGTTATGTACTAACCTTATATTTTAGCTTATATTAATAAGATATAACCTGTAAATTACTTTTCATATTGAAAAATATAATTATTATGGATTTTGGACTAAGAACGATACGTTTTTCATGCATAGGGGTATATATCGTAACTTTCTGAAACTTATAACTAAAAGGGCTTTGAAATGTTCATTTTATCAAAGTTTTAGTATATGGGTCTATTATGTCACTTTCATAAGTACTAAGGTTTACTTTGTTCATCTTTTTTAACACTAAAAGGGACCCAAACTCGTAAAAGTTGAAAACTCAAGGGGTATATTTTGCTATGTTTCATTCTGAAGGGTCTAAAATGTAACATTTTAAAAAAGCTATAGAAATGTGTTTAAAATATTATAAAACATAACTTTAATTAACACTTGACGTGCTTATCATTTCCAGTTATTGAGAAAAACACTTAAAACCAATTATGTTATAACTATTATAAAATTCATCATCGATGTGCTTTTTAAAAATCATGTCCGAATTCTTATTATCGTACCACATTACTGGGAGCTTTATATTAAGGGGTTCATCTTGGTATTACATTCATGACTGAGTTTTATTGGGATTACGATTTTAAAGCTGCACATAGATCCTCAAACGTTTATATATGACCTCTGAATTATGATGGCCCGAAAACGGTGTTACAATAATCCAAAAAAACTCCTCCAATCAAAATCATTACATTATTAAAATATTAAAACTAGAGTTTCTAGAGTATAATCTTCCTAAGATTGACATTATTAATCAGGCTGCGTTGACGTTGGACTGTGTACTATCATCTTGCTGTATCAACCCTCTTCCCTGTTAAGATTGTGATAAGGTCGTCAGCTTTCATTTTGGAATATTTATTACAACTACCTATCAGGTGAAGTTCATAGCCTCGCTTTTACTTATTTACATGCTTTATAAACCCGCGAGGGGGATACATGCTCAATTGTTTTTAATATACACAAGTACTTAAAACCGATATTGTGAAGTTCATAGCCTCGCTTTTACTTATTTACATGCTTTATAAACCCGCGAGGGGGATACATGCTTATTTTTTGGTTTTTTTTTTTAATAAAACAAGTACTTAAAAAACTTGATATTGTGAAGTTCTAAACCTCGCCTTTATTTATTAACTTTTTTTTATAGACCCGCGGAGAGGGGATACATGCTTGTTACAAACTCTTTTACATACTCGTTTATCTTATAACAATGTGATTACTTTTCAAAGACTTAATGAGTTCATAACCTCACATTTCAATCTTTTAAATACTTTATAAACCTGTAATACCTGCTATAAACCATGAATACAAGTGTTTTCTAAACTATATGCTATCCTGATATATTATTGCCTAAGTACATGGAAATATCTCTTTGGGTAGTATCTCCCAATATCTCTTTGGGTAATATCTCCCAATATCTCTTTGGGTAATATCTCCCAACATCTCTTTGGATAATAGCTCCTAGTATCTCTTTTGATAGTGACTCCTAGTATGTCTCAGGTAGAAGCTCCCGATTCTATTGAGTTTAAATATGTGATTCATGAGCTTAGATGCAATAATAATGTTCTCCATGATAATAATGTTCTCCATGATAATAATGTTCTCCATGATAATAATGTTCTCCATGATAAATAATGTTCTCCATGATAATTATCCCTACAATGCAAATATTTCCATTATGATAACTTGTATTCAACTATTACATTTCAAACCTACGAATTTCACTCAACCTTTGTGTTGAGCCTTTTTAGCATGTTTATCTCAGGTAATTAAGCAACCTATGGCACGGAGTATCATGGACTTGAAGATGGCTAAAACTTGTTATCATTCACATTTTATGCTTCTAGATTTTGGGACCTGCCTTTGTAAAACCCTGATTTTAAATGAATGATAACGTATGTTTTAAAAACATCTCTTTTGAGTCGTTTTCTATGATTGTGTATGTGATTCATGAAGTAATACCCAGATTAGCTTCCGCTGCTATATTTATCAAAATGGGGGTGTTACAGGGCCAGCCACTGGAAGTAAATCTGATGTACCAGTGACTGGTCACTGTTCTGCCTGTGGGAGAGAAAGGGCATTATGCAATCAGTGCTGGAAAGACCAGCAAAACAATGCCCAGGAAGAGCCTACATGACGGATGGGCTAGGGGAATGGCTACCAAGACCCAAACGTTAGTCACGGGGTATGTTTCCTTCTAAACCATAGTTAGCTAGGATTATTTGATTTTTTGGTGCCGATAAATGCTTCGCTATCCATATCTCTTGCTCTATGTAAATATTCCACCCATTACAATTGATACCTTTTACATATCGAAATAGTGACGAAAACTACGTAGTAAGCACAAAAACCGTTATTCAGGGTTGCACCTTTGACTTTGTTAAACAAACCTTTCAAGAAATTGATCTTATGCCGATCAAAATTCGGTTGTTTTGAGTCGTAGTTGGTATGGATTGGTTTATCCAAGTCGCTCATGCTAGAATTATCGTAACGAGAAATTCGTCTACATGCAATTAAAGGTGAAACTGTATCATTCGAGGTGATCAAATTAAAACAACAAAAAACTCAAAAAAAAACCCGACTAAGTCTCATATCCTGTATAAAAACCGAAAAATATATATCCTGAGGTTGTCAAGTTTTCGTAGCCCAAGTAATGGAAAAGAAGTAAGACGAGAAAAGACTAGAAGATATCCCAGTAGTCAGAGAATTCCAAGAAGTTTTTCCTGAAGATCTACCTGGCCTTCCTCTAGTTCGCCGAGTAGAATTCCAAATCGATTTAATCCCAGGAACAACACCTGTAGCTCGAGCACCCTATAGATTAGATCCTTCAGAAATGCAGGAACTATCTAACCAGCTTCAAGAGTTATCAGATCAAGGTTTTATTCGACCAAGTACCTCGCCTTGGGGAGCTCCTGTCTTATTTGTCAAAAAGAAAGACGGATCTTTCAGAATGTGTATCGATTACCGGGAGTTGAATAAACTTATCGTAATGAATCGTTACCTATTACCCAGAATTGATGACTTTTTTGACCAACTTCAAGGTCCAAGTGCCTACTCGAAGATTGACTTAAGATCAGGCTATTATCAACTGAGAGTCTGGGATGAAGATATTCCTAAAACTGCTTTTAGAACTAGATACGAACATTATGAATTTCAAGTAATGCCATTTGGTTTAACTAACGCACCTGCTGTATTCATGGATCTCATAAACCGTGTGTGTAAACATACTTGGAAAAATTCGTAATAGTGTTCATCGATGATATTCTCATCTACTCTCATAACAAAGAAGAGCACGCAAATCATTTGAGAATAATCCTAGAATTACTCAAGAAAGAGAAGTTGTATGCCAAGTTCTCCAAGTGTGATTTTTGGATTCGTATCGTACAATTTCTTGGACACTTAATTGATATTCAAGGACTTCATGTTGACCCCGCCAAGATTGAAGAAATTAAGAATTAGACATCTCCTACTACACCCACAAAAATACATCAATTCTTAGGACTTGCCGGCTATTATCGAAGATTGCAAAGTCTTTGACTGAATTAACCCAGAAAAACAAGAAGTATATCTGGGGCGAAGATCAAGAGTCGACTTTCCAACTGCTAAAACAAAAGCTATGTGAAGCTCTAATCTTAGCATTACCAGAAGGAAATGACGATTTTTTTGTTTACTGTGATGCATCCCATCAAGGTCTGGGAACGGTGTTAATGCAAAGAGATAAGGTTCTTGCATATGCATCCTGATAATTTAACGTAATGAGAAAACTTATCAAACTCATTGATCTCGAATTAGGAGAGTAGTGTTCGCTCTTAAAATTCTGGAGACTCTATCTGTATGGCACCAAATGTACTGTGTCTCGTGTTCCTAAAAAGTCTTCAGTATATTCCTTTGATCTGAAAGAGTTTTAACATGAGACAACGTCGTTGGCTTGAATTGCTTGCAGATTATGATTTTTGTGAAATTTGCTACCATCCTGAAAAGGAAATGTTTTGTTAGCAAATGCCTTAAGCCGGAAGGATCGAATCAAACACTTTCGAGTTAGATCCTTAGTTATGGACCATTAATCCAAAAGTACCATCACATATTTTCAAGCTCAACTGAAGCACTCATGGAAGTAAACATCAAGGCTGAGAAACTTATAGGAATGGGCAAGCATTTAAAATACGTCTCGGTGATGGAACTCGTGTTTAAAAAATGAAGCTTGGTTACCACTCTTTGGTAATCTGAGAGACTTGATCATGTATGAGTCCCATAAATCAAAGTATTCCATTCACCCAAGTTCTGACAAGATGTATCAGGATCTAAAGAAACTCTATTAGTGGCCTAAGATGAAGGCAATCATTGCTGAATATGTTGGCAAATGTTTGACATGTTCTAGAGTTAAGGCAGAATGTCAGAAGCCATCCGGCTTACTGGTACAACCAAAGATTCCTATGTGGAAGTGGGAGAGAATAACAATGGATTTCATCACAAAACTACCCAAAACATCAAACGGACATGACACAATCTGGGTCATTGTCGATCGCCTTACCAAATCCGCACATTTCATCCCTACCCGAGAGACAGATAGTATGGAAACCCTTACAAGGTTATACATAAAAGAAATAGTCTCCCGACATAGAGTGCCAATATCTATCATCTCGGATCGTGATAGTCATTTCACGTCCAGATTCTGGCAATCATTACAGAAGGCTTTGGGTACTCAATTAGACATGAGTATGGCATATCATCCTGAAACCGATGGACAAAGTGAAAGAACCATCCAAACACTTGAAGACATGCTTCGAGCCTGTGTTATAGATTTTGGAAAAGGATGGGAAAAACACTTACCATTAGTAGAATTTTCTTACAATAACAGTTACCATGCCAGTATTAAGGCAGCACCATTTGAGGCACTTTATGGTCGAAAGTGCAGATCACCTGTTTGCTGGGCCGAAGTTGGAGATGTTCAACTTACAGGACCAGAAATAATCCATGAAACCACTGAGAAGATAGTGCAAATTCGACAACGCTTGCAAGCTGCAAGAGACCGACAGAGAAGTTATGCCAATGTAAGACGAAAGCCTTTAGAATTTCAAGTTGGAGATTGAGTTATGTTAAAAGTGTCACCTCGTAAAGGTGTCATCCGATTCGGAAAACGAGGAAAGCTTAATCCCTGGTACATTAGACCTTTCAAAATCCTTGAACGGATTAGCCCAGTGGCATATAAACTTGAGCTTCCTGAAGAGGTCAGTAATGTCCACAGTACTTTTCACATTTCTAATCTAAAGAAATACTTATCTGACGAATCCCTTGTCATTCCAATGAAATAGCTTCGGCTTGATGACAAACTCAACTTTGTGGAAGAACTAGTAGAGATCATGGATTGAGAAGTCAAGCAACTAAAACAAAGTCATATTCCTATAGTCAAAATAAGATGGAACTCCAAAAGAGGACTGTTGGGAATAATTGAAAACGACTAAGTGTCGTTTCTGCTGTTAGAGATGTTCGTTTCTGCTGATGGCATTAAGTCGTT